>APFE030708460.1:10156-22306 GCA_000404065.3 Pinus taeda
CAAAAAGGTTATAATTATTTTTCGCATATATAAAATCTCTTTTTCCCACTACTACCAAAAATTTTGCATGGATATTTTATATAAATTAAATCAAGGTATTAATAAAATTAAAAATAGAATATTTTTATATATAGAGATGTGAAATTTATATAATATAGATTATATTATTAGGAACCAACATAGATCCATCCATCTTAATCCATCTTAACTAAGGATCCACCAAGTGATTAAAGGAATAAAATCTCTTTTGGAGTTCACATCTTTTCTCAAGTTTTCCACTTAAAAAAAAGTGCATATTTGTCAAAACTCAATGCTCTTCTGAATCCAAAACTCGAAAAAATGTTGATAGTTGAAAAGTTCACATAAATTTATGTTGACTTGCAATATAATATTATATTTATATAAATTTCATATTATTTCTATAAAATATATTATTTAATTTCATATTTATTTTCTATAAAAATATTTTATTTTTTTTAATTTTATCTGGTTTTAAATTTGATTAAAACCATGATAAATATAACTATTTATATAGGTGAAACTTTTATTTTACCCTTTTTTAATCTTTAAATATTTTTTTAATAAGTGTAACTGGCCTGATTTTTCTATTTTTTTCTTTTAACTACTATAATTAGCCAACTAGAATAGCCAGCCATTATTTAATTCGTTATATTGACTTTTGAATAGAATGTAACAGAAGAAATACTTTTGCGTGCTTCCCTCTCATGTAGATCCAATTCCTATTTTAATTCTCCATTTCTCATTGTGTCTTCTTCATCATGGTTATTTAACAGAGATAATAATATTTTGTGTAAAGTGTTTGGACTAAATTTGGCGAACTATAGTTCTTATTTCATGGTTTATATGTATGAAAATGTGGTCATTTATTTGGACAATCCAGCCTTGAACGACCATCTATTAGAATGTTGTAATGTTGCCCTTTTACACTAAGTCATGTGACTCTCATTACTCCTATACAATCACAGGTATGCCTCCTGTAACAACTTCTGGCATTCTTGAGACATGAATTTCACACAGGTAAAGGCGAATTTCATTTGCTTCATTGTTTTTCCTCTAGTTGGTTTTCTAGCCCCTCCATCTCTCGCAGTGACCTTCCTTTTTCTTATTTTGAATGGTTGTGAGGAGATTATCTCACTTGTACGCCGACTCTGGTGGTTTCCAATACAAGCCGTTTGGGTTTTTTCGGTACATGTTCATACAGGTGCAGTAAGGTTATGTTTATCACCGTCATCCCGATTTATAACGTTATATTTTGAAATTTTATCAATGTTTGTTTTTTCTAGAAACCCTTGTTTGGTTTCAAGTTCCAATTGAGAGCAGCCCCAGACCTTCGATATCATTCTGGCTGCATTTCTGGTATTAAATTCCCTCGTCTTTCACTCATTTGTTCTATCCTTCTATTTATAGTGTGTTTAATTTGAAATTCTGACCACTGTGTTATTAAAAAGAGGTTTTTGCTTGTCTCCCTATTTTAGGAATTTCCTTTATACGATTATCTCTAATTCTGTAACGTAAAAAAACTAAAAGCGTTCCCCTTGGGATCTCACGGGATTTTCCTTTTCCTCGTGTTAATATTCTGCTACTACGACTAGGATTGAAGAGTCGAATCTTCTCTCTTAGTCTTAATCCTTCAAAGAGCATTTTGTTATTTTATCACTTCACTTAACATTTATGTTTTTCTTTCTAGATGAGGAAAAGCTAATGGCTATTTTCCAATACTAGGTATAATTTTCTTCCCAACAACGTTCTTAAATATAACCTATAATCCCTCCTTTAAATACATAACCATTGCCCATGTATTTTGGATAAAGGTATGATGTCTCCAGTGGAAAGGAAAATATGACTAAGCAACACAAGATCGTTTATACTTGCCAGAAGATAATTCTGCGGCTTATAGTGTCTACAGGTAGACACTCCACTTTTCTCACACTTTAATGAAGCATCACGATGTATCGCCAGAGATTGACAGTATGGCCATCGCCCACGCTAAGGTCATGCAGCTAAAACCAAACCTTTGTTGGGTTATGAACTGTGTTCTTGAGCTTTCGGCCTTTATACACCATATACTCCTTTATCGTTTCAGATTGTTGGTATGATAATATTGGGGTTTTTTATTTTTTTGTTGCTGTTTCGTTCTTACTTCTGAAACTTGTATGGTTTCAGATGGTTGTCTGTACCATAGCTACCAAGTTCGAGTTCGAGTTCGAGTTCGAATTCGAATTCGAATTCAATTGACTATATAAAATTCAATAAGGAAAAAATTCGGGAGTATCCATCTTACCATTACTAACTAAAAAAAGTCTTTTAAATAATTTTTAAAAAATCAAAATTAAAAATCATAGTTTTCAAAAACTTATGCTCCTCAAAAATTGTTTTCAATCACATTATGGAAATTGCAAATAAAATTAGAAATTGAGATTAATAAAAAGAATTAGTTCTCATTGAAAGTGAATAAGATGGAATTGGAAACCCTTTCTCCACGAACAAGAATGAAATAACATGTCTCGAACCATTACAACTTTTTTATTAGTCAATCAATAAATAATTGTTAATGAGATCCTAATAACTAACAATAAAGAATAGATCAAAAATCGTCTATCTGAAAAAATTCTAAAAACTATATAAACTATTTCCCCAACAAAAGTCTAAATATTTCACTCTCCCATTCAAATTCAAGTACCAAACTATTTCACTTTTACATTATGTTTTCCAATTTTTCTCATTTAAATATTGCTAGTCACATTTTTTATTTCACTTCAGGTTGATTGAGGTTGATTTATTTCCTAATCTCCTTTGTTCTTTCCTTCTTACGTATTGTCTAGCGCCATACATTGGTTACGAATCAATGCCTACTTTAAAAGAATAATCAAAGGCAACAACGACGTTTGTTATCACAATTTTCATTTCCTCTGATCAATTAAACACAGGTGTGAAACAAAATCTCACCGACCATCGGACATACAATTTTCAATCGTCGGATTTTCAATTTTCGGATGATTTCTATGACTGATCACGATGGAGGATTATAAATCTTCTGAAGATCACGATCCCAACCAGAAAGATCTCACACACAAACAAAACAGGCAGTGGATCTCAATTTGGTAGTGTTGGAGGATAAATGGTCATGAAAATTACCCAGTTGCCATTCGTACCGAATTGAATTTTACCTTATTATTAAGGGAACCGAACCGAACCTCCGAATTTCCGAATTCTTCAGCCCGATTCCGCCGAATTTGGTAACTATGGTCTGTACTATGATAATATTATTTTTTTCTTGTCGGTCTCTTTCTTCTGAAACTTGAATGTCATTGTAACTGATATTTAATTAAACTTATAAAGGTCCTGAAAACGGAAACCTTTGCTTTCTTAAGTATTTCGTTTTTCTAATCTATCTCTGCTAAATTTTGTATATATAATATATATATATATAATATAAAACATTTCCACCTATGTCTATATTTCTAGCTCTCAAAATATTTATTTTAATAAACTTCGAACGGTAGTTTTCAACGACCAAAGTAGGTTTAGTATACTTGTTAGGTTTTTGGTAACTATTCTTTTTAATGTATACATTATTTGACAGAACTGTCTAATCAAATATAGAATTGTCATAAAGTCTAGAACTGGATGCCAACTTTTATCGTTATTTTTGGTGGTTGAATATCAAATAGTTTAATTACGTATTGGAATTGACTCAGCTCTTTTGGTGGTTGAATATCAAATAAGCTTAATTACGTATTGGAATTGAATAAGACACAATAGATATTCCTTAATTTCTTTATAGAAATATTATAACTTTTAAATCCAATTAACACACTTGTATAATATCTTAGCTTACTATTTATATCAGCACTTTACTAATATAACAATATTTTAATTCTAAGTAAAAATTTGTATTCCATTGAACTTACCGCTCCTAGAATTCCAATCACAATCCTGTTTTAATAGTTCCCCTATAATATTCTATAGCATGAACCTTTTAGTATAAAATGGTATAGCCTTGATTTATAATGAGATGGCGTGTTTTAAAATTCTGTTCTTTGAACGCCTTACCCATTTTACGTACACTTACAAACCCTCTAATATTTTTGTAAGCATTATAACAATATAAAACAAGAAGTGTTGCACGGCAGCTAGTCCCTATCTTACGCCCCGTGAGTAGGTGGTTGAGTATTGTATAGTTGTCAGTTGTCAGACTTAAACACGCATGCATAGTTGTTAGTTGTAAGATTTAAACATGCGTCTTAGCAAGTCGGCAAGCAAGCTCTTACTCGGTCATTTTATAAGTATGAGCGACACACACGGTGATGAGAGTTAATTGGCTGGTTTGAAAAGTTGGTGTGGAACATGCCATTTTTAAACAAGTAGTTTTAATTGCAGATATAAGGAATGAAACGGTTAAAAGTGGTTGGAATCCGGGCAAAATAATTTCAAAAAATCTTGTAGAGGCAGTGTTTGAATCATGTTTTTTATTGTGGAAATGGATTCAGCACCATCAAAAACATTTAGGACACTTAAAATTTTGAAGTTTAACGACTATAACTTGGATTTACAAAATTCCTTGCCGGATTTTCTCTAAATATTCCAGAATTTCCATAACTTTCTGGGCAACTCCTCCACCTCGTTAAACTACACGAATAAATAATCATGTGGCAGTTTTATTATCTTCTACAAGGTAATTCTACACAAAAGGGAAAGATTAAAGAAATCATGAACATTGGTTATTTTAATGACTGCATTTCTTACATTTGCAGAACCCTTGCTATAAAGATTTCACAAATTACATACAACATCTTTGGGTATTATGTGCAGTTCTTACCTTTGTAGGTATTTCTGTGCTTTTCCAAAGGAGTACACCTCAGAGTAGAAATGTTATTTTGTTTAGGAGTATTCCAAAGAACTATAGTGATTCAAAGTATGCTATAAGGATTTAAGCTGGCTGGTCAACCAATGCAACAAAAAGTATGATCGCTGATGTCTTGTTTTCTTCTTCCTTACTAGAATAGGCTTCACTATTATTTCTTGCAGGATTCTTCAATCACTCGAAGTGGGTAGAAAACTTGTTGAGAAGAAGTTGAAAGATTGTTCAGATCTTTGTAAATGGGAGGGAAATTTATACTACAATTGTATCATATAAGAAGACACATCAAAGGATTCATAAACTAGTTTAGAAATTCAATGTAAATATTTATCTCATATTAAATCATGTGGCAGTACCATTACCTAAAAAAGCAAGGGATCTCCCAAATTTTTTCATTCAAAGTAGACGCTCTGATTATCCCTCAATGTTTGCGTTATATTTTGTTCAAGAGTTTGAAGTGGAGGTGCTAACTTGTGAGATGGGGAGCTTGCTGGATGGTGGAATTTCAAACCATCCTCTTAGCCAGGATGTAGGGCTTTCAAGCCAGGATGTAGCACTTTCAAGCCAAGATGTAGGGCTTTCAGTGATGTAAGGATTACAGTGATGAAAAATCATTGAAGGTGTCTCAAGGTCTTCAAAACCAGGCCTGATATGAACGTTTGATGAAACCTAATTTGAGCCATTAACCCAAAAGAGGAGATAAATAGCCATAGCTAGTAGTAGAGCCCATTGTCTAGAAGAGGAGATCAATAGCCATAGCTAGTAGTAGAGCTCGTTGAGAAAGTGGTTGAACTAGTCCATTTACTAGACAGATTTTTTGCCAATCACTTCTAGTGAGTGGGCATGCCACTAGTGGTGGTTTTGCATTGGGATTCTCGAGTCATGACTTTGCATTCTTGCATATTTTCAATGTGATATATAGGTTTAAGTCCTCAAAGCCTTATAAAAGCACCTATTATCTATGTATTTACAAGTATGTACAAACAACAAGAAACTCGATCTGTATTTGAAATTCACCTTTGCTTTGCAGCTCAATTTGAGCAACAGTTTTTAGGCCCAAAAGTGTGTGGAGGAGTCACATCTCATGTGCCTTCTCAATGAACAAGCACGATGGATTAAAATGGGAATATGAAGTAATAACTATATGCCATGATACGATTAGGTGAATGTAGCTTTCTCTGGTTTATAATTGATAATCAAGTATAGTTATTACCTCTTTGTTATGGTAACTTAGTTCATCATTGATAAGTTGATTGCTTCTTCTGGATTTCTGTCACTCATATCATTTGTCATAAGGATTTCACTTGTTGGATGCCACAGTTGCAGTGCAGTATTTGCTGTGGCCTGGAAAATGAATTGCCATCATTCAAATGCCTGCAAATGCTTATTAAATGCGGAATTCTAAAACTGAAAACAAACAGTACGTTAGGACACTTTTAGAGTTGTACCTTGCCAGATGGATTGTGATCATTATGCATCCATTTCCAAAGCTTGTGAACAACATTGGAGAAAAGAGCTAGGATAGCAACCCCCGAATTAGTATATATTAATCTAGCTACCTGTAAAACACATGGAACATTCTATCTAGTTCAAGCACAAAAAAATTTCTAGGATATGGAAAATATGATCCAACAACTAAGGTATGCAACAAATTCTTGGTTTTGATATCACTAGCAACTTGCCTTTCCAGCAAGTAGTGTATCTAGCAACCTAAGAGACTGACACTGGGTGATATCAGTGACCTCTACTAACTTCAAGTTCTTTTTCTTATCTGCAACCTCATCTAGAAGCCTAGGTTTCACATCTGCTGTCCGGCTACTGTCAAGATTATTCTGTATACACGGTATTGGTTGATGGTTAATTTATTTTATTCAAGAATGCTAAAATAAACCCCAACTTGTAAAGTAGGGTGATTCCAACAAACTGGAAAGGAGAATCTGATGTAATAATTTAAAGGCCAATTTTCCTATACATTAGTTTGGTCAATTGCCAAATATCTAATTCTTCAAGTGGAATGACTCTCACGATAGTAGAAATTGATATAATAGGAGGAAACCTTTGCTAAAATCTTGATCACATTATCATTTGTAGTCACAGCAAGTAAGGACCCTTCCTTATTGAAACAGAGGTGAGGGCTTGCCTGCAAAATTTGACAAGAAACAAGATGGGCATATATCTAATCTAAAATAGATAACAACCAGAGTTTCAGATTTTATATTTGATCATAACCAAAATAGAAAATATCTTCTTACAGGCAAACAACCATCCCAAAACTTAATTTCAAATTCATCACCAGCTGCCAAAAACCTATTTCTTGTTGTATCAAACTGCACAACTCCTAAGGACCGTTTGCGGAATCCAGAATATGTTTGCTTGATTGCTCCCTCACTTTCATTCCACTGAACCAAGTATGAATCACCTTCTTTGCTTGTTCCACATGAGAAGAGCCTAATTCTGCATGTAATTCAATGAATCAAAGAAGCATCCTTATTGCTCTTGAAATGACATAGCTAAATATTCATCATGAAAAGCATAAGAGTTTAGAACACTTAATCATACCATGTTCCATCCACACTGTAAGTCATTATAGTACACCAATGCCCAGGGGCATCATAATTTACTCTAGATCCCAATAGATCATAAAGCCACACTTTGATCTTTCCATCAATAGCTGTAGAGAAAATGAACTACCATTAACCACAGACAAATACAAGATAAAGTGCACAATACAATTACATGCATGGAATAGCCCCCAACAAAATACAAGCATGAACTAGTACCCAATTAAAGAAACCCTTCAAAATTAGAGAGAGGCTTCTCAAAAAAATTATCGATAGGTTTTTTTATTATTGTAGTTGGATCATAACTAACCTGGATATTCTCCTTATGATAAGGACAGACTAAATATACAAGAGCTTCATGGCATTCAAATGTGTACTTCTTGGTGCTAGTTATAGCAACCCATACCTACTCAAGTCACTGAACACTCCTGAGACCAATCTATCACATCTGAAAATATCTATATGGTGACCTTTCAATAATAAATTGTGATTGGCATCACTAGTTTCCTGGTATAACATAAAGGGTTGGAACTTATACCTTAATTGCTTTATCATCTCCACAAGTGATAACACAAAGCTGCTTATTATTAGGGTGAGCAAAAGCAATAGCGTTCACACAATTGACATGGGCATCAATCTCTGTGGATCCAAAGAAAAAGGGAAGAATTGATATATTGGACACCACAGATAAAGACCACAAGAAAAGGAAAGTGGGTTGTGAAGCCATGGTGTTCACTGTGAACCTCTAGATGTTGCCTCAACTTGCCACCACCAGTATATGAATATAAGTGGACAATATCCTTGGAAAATGCAGCTCCTTCAAGCAATACAAGGCCATGACAAAAGATACATCAATAGTTAGATGCCAGAATGTGAGAAAGGATCTCATGCATTGAGGCCAAGGAATGACGTGTTGATGTCAGAATGTGAGAAAGGATCTCATGCATTGAGGCCAAGGAATGACGTGTTGAGGTTGAAAAAGTATACGGTGAAGATATAAGAAGACAATAATGAACTGATGCATACAAAATATAGATCATTATATGATAGAGACATTAAAGAATAGATGATAGGGACACAATGGAAGAAAATGACTAGGATGGAGCTTTACTTATACTATCAAGCAAACACAAAGATAATCCAAAATGTAACACAACAAATGGATAGAGGCTAGAGAATAATAATGATGTGATATGACTTAGATATGTTGAAGACTCAATGCATTAAGGACAAAAGTCATGCTAGGTGATAGAAGCCATAGAATTATAATTAAAAGAACTCAGATGCATTAAGGACTAAGCGTATCAAAGAGAGGTATCAGATTAAGTGAATTCCACATGTTGAGACTACCATGGATTCCATGCCAAAGATGTCAAAGAATAATATTTTCTTCCAGCTATAGGAAGCTCTACAGTTTGTTCAGTGGTTGGTGTAAAGCTTAATAAATAACAAATGAGAGAGAAAGAAGATACGTACACGTGCAATTTCATGCCCAAGATAGAGAGAGGCACTCGCTCTCTCAAGTCGACCTGGAACTTGCTTAAGCCTAAGCCTGGTAGCTTTAACTAGAAGCCTATCCCGCTAGAGCTTGAAGCAAGGAGCGAAAAAGTGGTAAAGTATCCATTGGAGTGGAGCCTAGGCCCCAGACAAAGAAAGGGAATTAGCAAATGAATTTAGTTATTGATTGCAGTGCCCCTCGGGAAAGTGACCTTACCTTTAAAGGCAATTTGCATTCATTCCATGACCCACTGACGAGGTATAGAAAGAGTGATTTGTTGGGGGTATTACTCTGTATCTTCTGCTCATTGCTATACGCCCTTTCCCAACCAAACTAGTGAGTCCTGCCTGACCCGAGTGAAAGGAAGGGTCCGAAGGAAGCTGCCCTTTGCTCCCATTCCATCAACCGTCACATTCGCTAACCACCTAAACCACCCAATGGCTCCTTAGGAATAGCTAGATGTATGAGAGACGTGGTTGAACATAACGCATTATAAAGCATGATCGAAACGTGGTTGAAGAGCAAGATAATGGTGAGAGGTACCAGTGGAAAGTGGGTAAGATATATTACTCCAGTTAGTTTAGAAACATGTTCGATCTAAAGGACCACCATCCTAGTATTATGCCTATGCCTAAGGCAGCCTTATTCGATGCAGCACCTTTCCCAGTCTAGTAAGTAAGTGCTTCTAGTTTCTTTCAATCGAATCATTGTCATTAAGTTCCCATCGTAGGAGTTGTTTGTCTCATCGGAGGAGCTTGTCTTCTGATTTTTCCCTAAGCGAGTTACAGTTTCGACTAGAAGCAGAATGCATGCAGCAAGTCCCAGCTCTTCCTTCCTTCATAGAATCCGTTTATCACTGGCTCTCTCTCTCCCTCAGAAATGGGCCTTTATTCCTTCCACAGAGGCCACTTTAAGCGGTATAGACACCCGAATAAGATCGACTGCATCCTAGTCTCATGCATGGTTTATCGCTTTTTATTCCAGCAATCCACTGATGTTGACATAGAGGCATTTTCATTTTCCATGGGGCTGAACCTAACAGCGGACTTGCGGAAGCTTCAGTTTTGGGGATGGCTCCAAGGCTAACATAGTTCCAATATCAGTGGACTGCCCTATCTGAGCAGATTTAGGAACTCGCAAGTTCTCTTGGCTGTCAATGGGACTGTCTTGGGCGACCTCTTGTCTATCTGCGACCTTCTTATCAGCAACCCACCGTGTCTCAGATGTTCCTTCTTGAGTTGTACTACTACTACAATGATGCTGCACATAGGTGGCCAAGGGGAGCGGCTGAAAAGCTACTACATAACAAAAGTTGATGTAGTGTATTAGATGGGCGTTGGACGTTTGCAGAGGCTAGGAGGCTGCAGTGAACTACCCTTGGTTCTGTCGAGACAGAATAAAGCTTGGAAGGTGTGAGCGAAAGCCCTTCTCACATAACAGGTTCGACCAGTTTGGGTTCTTTTTCTTTCTTCGCAAACTCCGTTTAGTGATGCAAAAACTCTGGCCATGAAAAAGAGAACCAGGAGCTCGCCATCAAAAAGTAGGAGCTTGCCATGAAAAAAAAAACTAGGAGCTCAAAAGAGTAGGCTAACACAGAAAGGGAAAAGCTAACACAGATTTTGGAGTTTGAAGGCCACTAAAGTTTTCCATGGCAGTGAAGTCCACCAAACACAAGAAATTTGCAAAATTTGTCTGGGTGTGTAGGTGGCAGTGGCAGTGTGATGGGTGTGCCAACAGTGTGTAGCTGGCAATGGCAGTGAGAATAAGTGGCAGTGGGAATAACAAGTATAAGTGTTGCTACCTAAATATCATAACTTAGCATTTAATACTGTAGATTATGTTAGTATTGTTACACTATGAACCTACTACCAAAAAAAGAGCATATAATATATGGTCTCCCTCGGGAAGAGGCCAAATAAGATGATGAAATCATTTGCTCAAACTTCATTTATATGTAATAGGGAAGACGAAGAAGTAGCTAAACAAATTTTTAGCATCGCTTTATCAATTACTATAGTCCCATGCCATTGCCAAATAGCAGCGACTAATAATATTACCAAAATATATTTTAATAATTGAGTACCTCAACTTCCCTCCAATATCAAATAAAATCTGTCTAATTAGTTCTTCTATATACAATAACTCGTGTCATAAGGTTGATTCACAAACCGAAACAATCAATTATTTACTATGTAAAATATTTTAGTTTCTATCGGTGGGCATATAATTAGGAATTACATTACCAACGTATTCGATGGTTAGTATGCTTTTAACTTGGCAACAAACCATTAGAACACTGATTATATAATTTGATAAGTAAGTCAATTTATATATGAAATTTCATATCTATTATATCTAGCCATTCATTTCTTTAAACTTAGATTTGTTTCTAGCATAAGCATCTACGCATATAAGCCATTCATTTCTTTAAACTCAGATTTCTTATTTCTAGCATAAGCATCTACCCATATAAGTTTACATTACTTAATCATTTTATATAAACTATATTTGAAAATAAATCGTAAATATGTAACTCCTACATGCATGCAAAACCGAAAGAGATTATCTAATCTTTATCTGTACTACAACCAGATTTGTTATTGATGAAGAATGCAACAACTTACTATATGCATGCAACCAATACCTCTACAATTATTTTGATACATTTTATCTTCAATTTACCTTTTCAACATTAACCCAATTTAATAACAATTATGAAATAAAACAGAAATAATAATGCTCATTGAATAATCAAGAATAGAGCACCTTAACATGTTTTACTAAACCATTAACCATCTCCAACAATTTTGATACATTTTATATTCAATCTACCTTTTTAATATTAACCCAATTTAATAACAATTATGAAATAAGATAGAAATAATAATGCTCATTGAATAATCAAGAATAGAGCACCTTAACATGTTTTACTAAACCATGAACCATCTCCAACAATTCACTCGAGCTAAGATTTTCTTACCTTTACTCAACCATGAACCATCTCCAAAAAATGAGATTGACTCGAGCTAAGACTTTCTTACCTTTACTCAACCATGAACCATCTCCAACAATGGACTCTAGCTAAGACTTTTTTACCTTTAGGAATCAACCAACTTTAGTTTCTAAGTGGTTTGTTTTAGAGATTTATTCCCAATAGATTTTTAGCTTCTTTAAGGTCTACCTTCATCTTAATTTTGCCTATTCTTTTT
>APFE030708460.1:29047-79137 GCA_000404065.3 Pinus taeda
CTTTTTCTCAAAAAAAAATTTAAAGAAAAAAAGTGCGTAGACCTTAAAAAACAAGAAAGGAATTAATAAATACGACTAAATAGAAACACTTTAAACAAATTTGATTAGGGAAAAAATGAACTTGGTCTCTATATATGTTACTAGCAACACAACCCAACTAGTTAGGAAAGAGGAATATGACTTTTCTCGTATAATTCCCAAATGAATTCTTATTCTTCACCTAAGTTGTTATCCATTCTTAATATCATACCTAACTCCATTTGAGTGCTTTGACCGTATCATATGTTTGCGAAAAGTAAAATTAATGGGATGTGATTTCAATACTAACGCATGAATGTTATATGCAAAAGTATGCATGGTTATATGGATTCATGCCTTTTAAGCTATGAATGCATGTTAATTATATGATAAAATAGTATTTTGGTGTAAATTTGAGTGCATCTATATGCTACCAGAATACAAACAGTAAAATTAGATGTCGAGTCTTAGTTACTCTACTACATATTTTTGGAAGGAAAAAATATTAAAATATGTATATAAATGTGTTGACAGTAGAGGGATTGTATATAAATTCCAAATGTAGAACACCGATATAATACAAAATATTTGATTATATTTATTGATGTTGATGCATGAGGTGTAGGGGAATTAGAAGTGTAGAGAGAATATAAATCACCGATATCGGAAATTATGTTGTTACAAAATAATGCCTTAGAGAACTAAATACCTAAGAGTTTGTTGCTTGGGGAGGTGGATATTGATATTATATATTATATATATATATATAATATTATACACTTGACAAATTAGTAGTTAACTGAGTGGTGTAACTGAATAAGTAGTTCTCATGTTTTATTCATGTTGCCTGAAACGCACCTAGAAGGAAAGGGAATACTTAATTATCGAAATACCTTCAGATGTGATGGCAATACGCCAAATGGAATTCAACTATATACCCACCGTATCAAATAGGTTTTGAGTGAAGTTACCAATGAGGATCCGAAGAGTATTAGGTATGAGATTTATATATAAAACGAAATGGTGTATATGAATATTACATCACGCAAGAACGTAAACAATAAAATTAACTTAGGGTCTGACGACTATGAGTGCAACCACAACTTATATTATGCCATCTCAACCACGGTTAATAAACAATAGAAGAGAGTAATTTATTAATACTGCATATCTGTAAGATACACAAAAGAAATATACCGGAATTCAATCTCGTGTTATATAATATATATATTATATATATTATATATATATATATATAATTGTGCACCAAACGAGTTAAAAAAAACCCTTGAAGGTTGTTTCTAATTTGTAGGTTTAAGAAGGCCGTATTAACATATATTACATTACGTCACGGAGATAAAGGTTCAGAAGAAAAAGCGGAGTCCGTCATGAATTGTTAATTTCATTAATAGAATGTTTGTTTGTTTAGATGCATAGATAAAATTAATAAAAAATTAGTACTACATTAATAAATATAATTCTGTATTTAAAAAAATTATTTAATTAAAATTTAATTATTGAAAGTTTAATATTTAATATTTGTTTTAACACAATCATTAAAATTTTTTAATTATTCAATATGATTATTATGTACAAAAAAAAATAAAATTAGCATTCGTACGAGATGTTCTAAAAAAAATGTCGTAAGTTGCGGATATGGAAGAAGAGCATAAAAGGAAAAAAATATGATATATTACATGATCTGACTATAGCCCAATTCTAATGAAAAGAAATGTTAATGTTAAATGTAATACAATCAAACATTCTACTCAAGAAAGAGGCATGTGTAACTTCCTTCCCAAGTGCTCAATCTAAGAGTTTATTTTCATTAACAATTCAAAGAGTTTATTTTCATTGATAATTGCATCCCAGACTAAAACTCCTTTGTCTTTCATTTGTCTTTCATAGTCTCACGTAGACTGAACCCTTGACCATCATATGGTACCTTCATCTTTCATCGCCTCAAATAAACTGAACCCTTCACCCTCATATGGTAATCACCCTCACATGGTACTGATTCTAGACCAAATTGCTTTGTGAGTAATCTCTAAAGGAGTTTCCATTTATACACATTGTGCCTAAAACATTCACCAATCTAAAAGCATAGAAGCCAGATTGAACCCTCCACCATCATATGGTACCTTTGTCTTTCATCGCCTAAACTGAAGCCTTTACCCTCCCTCTTATGGTAATCACTCTCATATGGTAATTGTTCCAAACCAAATTTTTTTGTGAGTAATCTCTAAAGGTGTTTCCATTTATACATAGTGTGCCTAAAACATTCACCAATCTTCATATAAATTTTCCAAAGTTTTTTTTATATAAATTCATATTCTCAAAAATTTTATTTTATAGTTCAATATAAATGAAAACAACTTAAAACCTAAAGAAAGTGACATCTTAGATTCAAAAATTAAACATACATTAAATTCTTAAAGAAATTCCACTTCATAAAAAATTTCTAAAGCTTCTTTATCTAAATTAATATTCTTTATTTTACAATTCAAAATAAAAAACAACTTAAAACTTGAAAAAAATGTGATTATACATTATAGATTCAAACTCGGGCATGTGACCAGAAAAATTTAACTAATCACAACAGTAATTAGTACTTGGAGGAGGCTCTTCGATTCTACCAAATAGAGTTAACTTTTCAAAAAATACAGACATCTTGTAACTTTTGCATGTTTTTCAGACTTCCATGTGTGACCATTATAGCGGTATACCATAGTGATTTCAAAGGTTTAAACTTATGAACAAACATGGATCAAGTATAAAAATCATTTTCCATTAATAAAATGCCAGAACCCTTCTCGAAGCAAAGGACTTGTACAGTTTTAGTGGGTAACCCTTCAAAGTGTTTTATATCTTCAGGTATGAAAAGGATGATGACTTGTACAGTTTCAATGGATAACCCTTTAAAGTCTTTTGTTATCTTTTGGCATGAAAGATATTACTATATTTATAGACATTAATGATTTCACCTGTGTATTTATCTATGAAGACAAGTTGAAGATAAATACCTTTTCGACATAGATGGCTTAAAAAATAAAGTACGAGCATAACTCTCTGTGACAATGGGCATTTCAGATTTAGAGACATGGATGGCTTCCAAAACAAAGCATTGGCAAAAGCTCTCTGTGAAATATGGACATTTATATTTTCACCAGAGATGGTAATAAGAAGACAAAGTCGCATGCATTTTATCAACCCTTGGACTAAATTCACAATTCATGTCCAAGAGCAAACACTTCTTAATACACATTTCTTGTCTACGAATTCTTTAAACACATTCATTGATGGCAGAATCAAATTAGAAAATGTAATTTTACAAGTCATATAATGTCAAGCTTGCCAATGTAGCCATGTTTTTTCCTTTCTAAGTTTGACCCATTGGTTAAAATGGAAACATTTCTAAACTTGCAATATCATGTACACAAAAATAGAGAGTTGTATAACATTAATTTTTCCATCAAAAGAGTCAAAAGTAATTAAATGGTCCATGATCATAATGATAACATCTAGTCCCATCTACTTAATAAAATGTAAGACCCCAAGTGTAAATGCATCCAATATTATTCATGCAATTAGATGTCATGGAGATAATATTACTCTTGGACAACGATATAAATAATAGAAAATATTGAATTTAAGAATATAAATGATCCAAATGATGTTTGTTGTTGTACATATGCTCTTTGTTAAAGCTTAGGGTTGTGACCAAAAAAATTTAACTAATCACAACAATAATTAGTACTTGGAGGAGGCTAAAATAGATTTCACATCAACATCTACACTCATATTTTGTCCGCTACATAGTTCAGACAAAAGATTTCAATAAGTCGATATTATAACTGCACAAATTCGAAATTACATAATCTTGGAAATATACAAAGACTTGCTCACCCCATCATGCACAGAAGATACCTTGGTCATTTTTCCCACAACCCTCAAAAGGAAGTTGTAAATATCAAAACTGCAAATCAATGACAGTCCAAAGATGATTAGAATTGTTTTAATTTAATTGATCACTTCAGCCTGCCCTCCGGGACCACTGATATAAATTTAGTGGAGAAGAATATTCTCTTGGAAGACCAGTAGGAAGATGATTTGTGTTTCTATGATTAAACTGAGAGTGCCCAGTGGGATTGACATTAGCCCCAGACTGCTTCTGTCTAGATCTTTCAGGCTGAGAATACTTTTCCATTTCCTTGACATTCTACAACTCTTCTAATGTCTCAAGTACTTTTGTCATAAGGGGTCTATGTTTTTCTTCGGAGTTAAGGAACTGTAGAGGAAGTGTTCCCAATTTATGGGCACCTTTCATGGAGTACTGACCCTCCAATTTGGTATCCATAACAAGATACAATTTGCGTTTATCACTCAAATATGGTCTAGCCCACTCTAGTAAATTATGTTCAATTTTGGGCTTGTTCTTCTCTACAGCATGACAACCTAACAATAGTTCCAATAAGATAACCGGAAAGTTGTACACATCACTCTTGACTATCAAACGATCTCTTGAAAATCATTTGAAACATTTGTCGAAAGAGTTAATAAATTATGAATGCAAACATTCGACTAAATCCATGGAAAGGTTATCTCAAAGAAACCTATGTAATAACAAAAAATAAGAAACCCTCACATGTTTCTACATATTTAGGAGAAGCATACCCATAAGTACCCATGACCCTTGTAGAGACATGTGTGTTATCACCTATTGGGCCATCCTTTGCTAGTCCAAAGCTAAAGAGATTTGCATTAAAATCTAGTGACAAAAGTGAAGTGGTAAGGTAGGGTATGGGTTGACACCAAGACATGGAAGGATATAGGAACATACGTTTTCATTATGGGATAGCCAAGGCTGGGTTAAGGATCTGGTAATTCACTTACCGAATCTAGAAGGATGTTTGATGCCTTGAAATCACGATAAATAACTTGTCTTTCTGCATTGTGAAGAAATGCAAGTCCCTTGGTAGCCCCCACACCTACTTTTATCCTTATGGCCTAGGAAAGTGGCTGAGAACCTTCTGTAATATTAAAACCACAACTCTCATTAGAGTCAAACAACCTGATAAGAAACAACAAAAAGTAGTTCAATATAAAGCATAAATGGGTATGGTGGGAAGCATTTAAAGCCAGTGTGCATGGCATCAACCTTCCTAGAATCATCACTTGCACATACAAAACAAACCCTAATGCCAACTGTAGACTTTGCACATACATGCAGAACAGAAGCCTTCATCAACCCTTTGAGTTCATCCTACAATACATAAGGCACAAATACAACCTTGAGAACTTAAAATTAGTGTGCATGGCATACACCTTCCTATAATCGTCCCTTGCACATATAAAACAAACCCCAATGCCAACAATAGCTCTGCATGTATATGCAGAACATAAGGCTTCATCCACCTTTGGAGCTCAACCTACCACACAGAAGGTCTAGATACAACTCTGAGCACTTTGTCCATAAAACAAATAATTAAGAGAACTTGGTTCCCAATATAATAACTTCTTATCATTTAAACATAGAAGTCTTCATCTATCCGTATCAGATTTATCTCTTAGGTTTTTAGTTAGACTTGATATGTTTAAGAAGGATATATATTCTCTGCCACGTGGAACTGGAACAATATTTTTAGAACTTCTGGCCTCTCTAGGCCGGAGATACTCCAACGTGCCCACTCTTTGGCCCCTAAATAATGCTGACCTTGATGTACATGTCTATTGATTTTTAATGGAATATATGTTGCATTTTCAAAAAAGAAAATGTTCATAAGATTATCACAGAAGGGGGCTCTGGACAAAAGCAAAAGAACTAATGATCTCACACAGGTCTAGTCCATGCCCTGTAAACTCAGTTATTTATAGGACCAAGCTATCGTGTTTCTATGAAGATAAACACATGGGTAGCTAAGCCAGACTCGATTGGCAACTAGTTACCTTATAAAAATCCCATGTGAAATCAATTTGATCAAGCATTAAATTGTTTCAACTTTAGACCCAAAAGGAGGAATTCAATATATAGTATAAAGGTTACTCATTTTTGAACAGATGATTCTCCTAACTTCCTTTTTGCATAAACTCATAGACCAACAGGCGGTGATCGTCCTCTACATAGTATCCTATGAGCCTAACCAGATTAGGATGGTGGAGTTGGCCTAGATAATTCACCCTGGCCTACAAAGAATCCACAAGGAACCCAAAATCATACACCAAACAATCAAATAAAAAACATAATCAATCTATCATTGAAGTCGGCCATGGTTAACTCTATGAAAAGAAACACCCTTAGTCCTATTTGGTTGACCTTACATACAATAGTTAGTAACCAGAATATTGCAAAATTCATGTTTGTCAAAGTAAATAACAAGTTAGTGTAATTCTCATACATATTCCTATCATAGAAAGGCATCGAAAAAAAAAAAACAAATGACTGAGTTTCAGAGAGTCACAAACTTACCATCCATTCTTTATGGCCTTGATAACCTTCCGTGTTGAGTTTTTTCACAACAATAACAATGCTCATACCAGGCCTGGAGGTCCCCAATCCATGCTCACCAATCAAGCCGTTGAACACCGACCCAAATCCACCCTCACCCAAAACGCGGTCAGGACAGAGATTTATTGTTGCACTTCTGAGCTCATTGAAAGTGAAAACCTTCAAATTTGATGAAGGGAGGATCTCCCCTTCAGACTTGGGAGTAGATGGGAAACTCTCATAATTCAAGAATATCACAGCTTCATTGTTAATTCTACAATAGTGAAAAATTGAATGAGTTTAGAAACAACTACTTGTGAACTGACCCTGGCCTTTTCTCTGAAAGTTTTGTTTTGGTTTGCGCTCCAGACTTAGGTGCTTTTGCGCGAAGAGGAAAATTGATGGAAGGAGTAAATTTGCAGAGTTGTTGTGATGGAATGTCAAACAAATGAACCCTTTCAATTCTAGAGATCAATTATGAGATAATAACTTCCACCTAACATCATCCTAATCGTCTAACATATAAAATTGACAATTTACTAATTAACACGACGATAGTTGGAAAAGTTGTTTTCATAGGGAAAAGCCTTACAACTTAATAAAATAAAATAAAATGTAAAATATATAAAATATTATTTTTAAATATAAAACTCTTTATAAACTTTATTGAAAATTAAAATAATTCCACTTAAAATTTCTAAAACTAAATTGCATTTTACTCCAATAATAAAATGTCATAACATTTTTAAAAACCAATAATTAAATGTCAACATTTTTTCAAATTACTCAAAACTTTTCAAAATTAACGGATATAAAGACTATGCATTATATTACATATTATTATATTTTAAACTTTAAAGCCATTGCAAACTTAGAAGAACATGATAGTAACCATGGTTGTTGGAGGTTCTTAGGCAACAAGTTCTACGAGGGAACAACTATTACAAAAAATACAAGATTTTTTTATTATCACTGTCAACATTACCATTCGAATTTGATCAATTAATTTGAAGGTGGGACTAATAACAAAAACCAAGATACCTCTGCCTTGACTTTGAGTGAGATTGTAATTGATAATCAACATGTATATCATAGCCATTAATGCTATCGCCAAATTAATGGATTTCAAGAACTTTAAACATAAATTTTGATTTAAGTGAAGAATTAAATCATACCAATGTAGACACTGACACCCAGGAGTGCGTTTGGCATTCATCATAACTTGGCTATGTGGATTTACAAATCATGGAAGTAATATCGATATGAATATCACAAAATATCTTGTATAGTTTTAGTGATCAATTATTTTACATAGGGCTCAATGAATTTGATCGTACACAGGGTTCAATGGATTTTGCATAGGGTTCAATGCATTTGATCCGGAGAATTCATAGACATTTTCTTTAGTTCCGCATCGCAGAGCACCGATAACTCATAATCTTTCTTCAGCAATACATTTATGCGCTTAAATAACCCGGTAGATGTACCGGTGTTGACCTTTTCAATTTTTACATAGGGATGGCGGCGATTTTATTTGAGTAAATATGCTTCGTCTGAGTGATAGGGTGTCTTGCATTGACAACGCACCAGGTGTTAAGCAGCCGGGCTGAATGCAACATCTCTGTTGTGATTGCTGAGTGCACACTCCTCATGTTCGTTACAAATTATAAAAAATAATTGAATCAGAAATTGAATCGATAAGCCCGATCCGGCAACGTAAATTTAATACTTTATCGGTTCATGTTCCATAGGATCGCCTAGCCTATCACCTAACATTTCAATTTGCTATCATCCATGCACATAACCGCAAAGTAGAGGGAGGGTTGAACGTTTCGAAAATAATGCATTCCTCCATGCATGTCTGCAAGGCGTTTTGCCCTATATTCACGTTCTTAAGGGGTTTTGCCTAAGACAACTTAAAACCACTTCTTTGATATTTAAAACGAGAAAGATTGACATTCTGAAGGCGTTTTTCCTACGAATAAGAGACCCTAAAGCCACTTCATTGGTATTTACATGGTGTTGTTTGAGAGGTGGGATAGTGTTGTCGTGGTTTATTTCGAACATGCAAGGATCAAAGCGCAGCAGTTTGTTGCCAGCCTATAATGATCGAGATGGAGATGCTTGTTTACAAATATGTCGCAAGAATGAACATATTGTATACCCAAAAGGACTAGAAAAACATTGAAGAAAGCTCACCTAATCTTGACCTGCAATAATTTTAGGTTTACTTTCTTGCTTTCAAATGTTTTGGTCGTGGTATGTTACGCTTATTGAATTAAAGAAATTTTTTACATACGTGATATCATAGTGGCACGTCTTGAGCCATGGCTTAGCTTTTCTAATAGACTTCAGTAGTAGAGACAATAAAAACGAACAACAACTCACTAAATTTACACTGACCACGTAGAAAAGTGATGGAGAATGCAAAGAAACCGTGTTATTGTCATGAAATCTTAGGTACGAGTTAAGAATTGTATGTTGCATAGAGTGCACCCACAATGGGTTGAACCTTTTCTCTACTCAATGCGAACATGGGCGCAGTAAGCAGCAGAGTTATAAATGTGAGCATTTTGCTTCCTTCTTCTAATAGAGATCAATTTAATTCCTTCATAACTTGATTAGGGTGTTAATCAGTCGTATCAGAAGTTTTAGAATCTCAATATAAGATCATAAGGCCAAGTAAGATGAGGATAAGCATAAGATTGATATCATATTTTGTTATGGATATAAGAGCTGCAACCGCTGCAAGTAACATTGTAGTGTTATTTCCCATGCCCTCTCATAGAGCTCTCCACACGCATATTGTCTCTTGCGGGCTTCTCTCGCTTCCGAGAAGGATGTTATAAACAATATCAATGGCAGAGAGAAAACAATCACTGCAATGAAACATAGTTAGAGCATTTTTTGGTCCAGATTATGAGTCTGGTAGCGGTAATGAGAGGTAACTACCCTTTGCTTACTGCTAATGTTTCCAATTTTGATAATTGAATGCTCCAATATATTGAATAGGCTGTGTTATGATATTAATGTGTTAAAAATGATATTTGCCTCGAAGTTTCCGCACTTCTCCACACTGAAAGTTTTAATATATTATTATATTTTTTAATGAAATTGATGCCTTCGCACTGTATTATGCTCCCCCTACTTGTAGTGTTAGTTTTAATATATTATTATATTTTTGAAAGAAATTTATGCCTTCGCGCTGTAATGTCTCCCCTACTACTATATAGTGTTGTTTTCTTTTGTTAAACATCTATGTGGATAAGAATTCTTGAAAATCCATGAGGATATTTTGGCAAAGACTATTGTAAATAAGTATTTCTTTATTAATAAAATAAAAGAAACTTAAGCATTAGGACGAGATGGTCGAGCATGAGAATGATTTCTGAAAAGAGAAAAAAAATACGAAATCGTTGATAATCAGATTGGATAATTTCGTTCAAAAGATAACGATTCTAGAAAACTTCTAGATATGACTAAGGGATGGGAGAGGAAAATCTTTTAAAAGGGCTTAGTTGAGGAAATATGCTAAGTTGGTTGAATTTAAAAAGAATTGTGGGAAAAAAGGCGGGTTTTTAAGGCAAAATCTTAGGCAAGTGGGCAAGAAAGCACCCAAAGGCACGGTGCCCCAAAAATGAAACAATCATCATGAAGGAAAGGTATAAATATTCCATGGAGGGGATCAATGAGGTGGGCATGGGATCAATGAGGTGGTTGATTTTTCATCTCAGCTTGGGAGGGACCTATGTATTTGGGGTTCAAGGTTTGGTGGAAAAATTACCTTCTGAGTTAAATTTCCAACCAATAGTTAGCTATAAATTCTTCTTACTGTTAATTTGTGGATTTATAGATTGAAATATGAAGTTGAAAATATATGTTGTTGATTTTAAACTATAATTAATATAGATTTTTGGTATATGCAATAGTCATCATAATGGTGAACTGAATCAACTAGAAATGATTTTTGTTAGTATGGTATTTTGTATATATATTTAAGAGACTCTCAGCGTGACAAAAGGAAATTTGATAGTAGGAAGAAGGAAGGAAAAATACATGTTAGGAAGTTGCTATGATTTTATTTATGTATAGCTAGTAAATAATTCATCAGATTTGAAAATGAATAATTGAGAAGAGATGTGTTTTCTAGTAGAGGATGTAGTAGCTAAGAAAATCTTATGAAAGAATTAATATGTTAAAATTTTATTTCGTTAGGACAGACTCTTATGTCTGTGATATCTCTACAGAATGTAAATATTTATTTTACTACAATCTAAAAAAACTGATTATTATTTTAAATTATAAAAAGTATTTTCATGAATTAAATTATACAGTAATAAAATAACACTTAGATGTACATATTGTTTTCACTTGTTAGAGTAGTTAGGATTGACAGTTACCTGTCCCTAACTAATTTATTGAGGATTTATTCAAGAAAGATCAAGAGGATAGGGGTATCTGAGATCAAGAGAGGAAGTGAGAAAGAAAGCAAAGGAAAAGGAAGAAATTTGTGATTAGATGTCAAGAGTTTTCTGTAGCTATATCTAGTTTGGACTGAAAGCTATGAGATAGTGGGTTCTCAAAATAAAAGAAGAAGATTCCTATATCTAGGAACAACATGGGGCGAGACTAACTAGAACAGTAGTCTCAAGGTTGGGAGGCATAGAAGCGAGCACCTTAAGGTCTAGTTGCAGACTAAATCTAGAAGATAATGGGTTCAAGATAAGTGAAAATTTGATATTAAATAATTAGAGAATCAGTGATGTAGAAATGTATGCTTGATATTTGCTAACAACTGTGTAGAGTTAGAATGATTAAATTCTGAGTGATTTGTGTTGAGTATTCCATATGTAAATTTCTCTATACCTAGATGAAAAGAAAAAATGCTTTTCTTAAACCTAGTGAGAAACTGATTCTAGATATGTAGATACTATGAACAGGTCAAGAAAAACTAGAATCGCCAAAACTTCTACATTACATATATTTACAAATAAACTAGTTTCCATAATATTTCTAAAAGGTAAAGAAAAGCCATGATTACAAGGGGCAAAAGAAGTAATTATATATGATCAAATAATCTTTATAAACATTTGAATCATGTAGAAGAAATCAAATAGGAACACAAACTTTCTAGCATTAACAAAATAACTAGCAACAGTAAAGCGGAACTAAACATTGAGTTTACAGTCCCGTGACTCGAAAATGCAATTATACATCCTCTCATATCATGCATGACCATAACTCCTACCCTTGCAGGCCAGACCGATAATTGCAAACTCCATTAACAAATCATAAGTAACCAAGCTTATCGTATCAACGCAAAATAATAGATAACTATTACTTCTGAAGAAAAAAAAAAAAAAAAAAACATATCTCATCTCAACTAATTCATTATCAAAAGAGGTAAATAGAACCATTATGCCAAATGGCGAAGAAGAACTGAAGTTGGCCTAGAAAACCCTCTTAACAGTATTAGGGATTGCTCCAAAACTAGCTCATAACAAAAAAAAAAGATTGTTATGAATCTACCATTGAGAGAGGAAGAAAATAGAGCTGAACCATGGTTTGGTTCACTGTTAAGCCTTTACAAAACATATTATGAATACAGTTCGCCCTTTAAAACTAGCAGGCTTCTAATAGTAAAGACATTACAGATGTATAAATAGATAGGTTATCAACTCGAGTCTTCTTTTGGGTTTGAAATCGTCAAAATAAGAAACCCTTAACAAAACTTAATGGGCAAGGCTCAAATACCCGATAGATGAACTGGAACAATTTTCTCCGCACTCAGTGGGTTGAGCAAAGCTTTCTCAGGATTTTTGCCCCAAAACTCCGTCACTTACGAAACCCTCCATCCCAACTGGGAGGAGCATCACAGATTAAAATCTTGTGCATGAAATCAAAGATTTGAGAAGAAAAAAAAAAATTATGAAAAGAAATAGCCATCAAACCCTCTCAGAAAATTATTTGTTTGGAAGCTGCAGGTAGAAACCCCCCTCGCAACAAAACTTCGAACCGGAACAGAAAACCAAAAACTGGATGAGCTTGTCCATGGAAGCCATAAATGACTAGGAAGCATATTATGGCAACAATGATCTTGATTGGGAGAGCAAACAACCTCCAACAAAAAGCGATAGACTTGTAATTACCAAAGTTTAGCAAAACCCCGGTATAGAATACGCTATGTTTATTTTTAGGAGAATGAAAATGGAAAGGTGATGACACTACAACAGAGGCATAGAACCTTGAGGTTCTCCACCACCATCTGATTTGAATAAGCATCTAGGAACCATTGATGAGGAGCCGCTCCTGAGGTTGACAACAGAGCTGTACAACACGTAAAGACTCAAGAGGAGCATTACATCCACACCTAGTCCGATACAACAACCAGTGAGTTAATGAGTAGTAAATGTAGACGGGTGGTAATTTATTGTAATGCTTAGTGACATGACCAAATTAAAGTCTAAGCACAACCTCTATTTAATATAAAATATAGCAAATCGTGGTTTAAGGGTTGACAAGTGAGCTAGTTGACGTAGATAGAAACCCAACCAATGTATGACCTTGTTATACATCAGTTGTGGAAAATATGTCAAAATAAGTTTGATTTAGTTGTAAAAGAACCATATATATTATTAGTTCGATGTATGTAAAAAAATTGTAATATTGGTATGAACTTACAGTCCTGACGACAATGTATATAATAATGGTAATATATCTCTATTTTAACTTGAAGTAAATTATTTAAAATTTTTATTTATGCATATATTTACATGTGGGTATGTGACATATGGTATTAGAGCCCTCAGGTTGCAAAACTGAGACCTCTAGAATATATGTAAATAACAATATCTGTGATGTACAAAAGGAAGAAGGGAAGTAGTCAGCATGAGAACTAGAAATCCACCACACAGGTCCATAATGGGAACAAAGCCAACATAATTTCAAGAAGGCAATCCTGAGGCATCGGTGCAGCTGGGAGAAGAGTCGCACAATACTAATACTACTATCATGGAGACTGTACAAGAATTGAAGGATGAGATGGCCCGACTACACATAGATAACGAAAGGTTGATTTAGGAGGAGGAAAATATTATGAAGAGTCTATCTGATATGCAGAATCATTGACCACTAATTCCTAGTCCTGAGCATGGAAAAATGATTGGCGAACAAGAATTTTGATCTGAGAATGTGGAAACATAGGGTGGCGAAGAGAATCACGAAGAAGAATCGGATAATGTGTCGGGACACAAGACACAAAAAAGGTAGAAAAGGGAACTTAAAGGGGAATTTTGAAAAATAAAACCTCCCCTTTTAAAGGCTCATTTGGCCATCTTCTAGTGACAAGGAAAAGCCACCTTGTGGTGGCAAGAAGTAAAAAAAGTTCACAGAGTAAATGAACAAAGCACAACTTGGGAAAAATTTCAAAGGTGTTTTAAAGAAAAATATCTAACTGAAAGATTCTATGACGAAAAGGCAAAGGAGTTTCATGATCTCTAACTGGGTCAATTATCCATGGATGAGCTCATAGCAAAATTTACATCCTTACTTCTGTATGTCCCTTACATACGCGGAGAAAAGAAAAATTGCAATGGTTTATCAGCAGTCTTCCATTATTCATGAAAGAACAACTTGAGTTTGATAACCCGAAAACCATGGATGAAGTTATACATAAAGCACAGATATGCTACCAGCATAACAAATAAAAGGGTGATGTGGGAAAGATATCGGTCGACAAAAATGGAATTAAATTTACTCCCAATCACAAGGGAAATAAGGGCACAGTCAATAAAGGATCCTATAAGGGACAAACTAGTCGGAACATAAATATAAATCAACCTAGATTTAAGTTACCAAGTGAAACC
The DNA here is from genome assembly GCA_000404065.3 of Pinus taeda. Lineage (NCBI taxonomy): Eukaryota > Viridiplantae > Streptophyta > Pinopsida > Pinales > Pinaceae > Pinus > Pinus taeda. The sequence continues at coordinate 43,415 of APFE030708460.1, forward strand.
AAAATGAATGAGAAGTCAGGTAGAACTGAAGTAGAATTAACCACCAGACCACCTGTACAGTTTTGGGGATGTGAGGTCCGCATTATGTCAAAAACTGCCCACATAGTAAGTGAGATGATCATATTTCATAGATTGAAGAAGAATCTATTGTAGGAGAAGTGGCCAGGATGATTATTAAAATTAATGCTGCCCTTGAAGACCATTAGGTAGAATATCAACCAACTATGGTTGAATTTGACGGGAAAGTTTTTGATTGAGACATATCCATTTTAATTGATCCAAGAGCTACCCTGAGTTATATTAGCCCCAAGATAGTGGAACAATGTTGTTTGCAAGTTGTTAAGTTTAAAAGTCCATGGTTAGTACAACTAGCCATGGGAGCAAAAAGAAGGGTGTTGGCCAAGGTCAACAGCTGTCCCCTAACGTTAGTTCATTAGTCTATTATGGAAAAGCCTAAATGTGTTACCCCTGGGATCATACGACATCCTTATAGGTATGGACTGGTTGGAAAAAAATTGGTCCCTCATTAACTATAAAACCAAAACCATTAATTCCCTGTATGAGAAAGGAGAAAGACACGCAATTGAAGGTATTGAAAAACCTTTGAAATTAAGGCATGTAACAGCCTCCCAATTAGTGAAATGCATCGGAAAAGGTTGCCAAGTTTATGCAATACAAGTAGGGTATGCTAATTTTAAGGATAAAACTATTTGTTTAGAGAATATACCTATGGTGCATAATTTTCCGGATGTGTTTCCTAAAGAAATTCTTGGACTACCCCCAAAAAGGGACATAGATTTCACCATTGAGCTGATTTGGAGAGCTACCTCAGTCTTTCGAGCCCCTTATTGCAGGAGTATATGGGAGTTAACAGAATTAAAAATGCAACTAAAAGAGTTTCTTGACAAAAAATATATCCATCCCAATGTGTCACCGTAGGGAGCTCCAGTGCTTTTTGTTAAGAAGAAGGACGGAACCTTGCGAATGTGCATGGATTACCATGAGTTAAATAATATGATTATTAAGAATAAATAGTCCTTCCCCCGTATATATGAGTTATTTGATCAGGTGAAGGGTGCAACCGTGTTTTCAAATATTGACCTCGGCTTGAGTTAGCATCAAATTAGGATAAAGGAAGAAGATATAGCAAAAACTGTGTTTAGGACTCGTTATGGGCATTATGAGTTCATGGTGCTGCCTTTTGGACTGACCAATGCCCCTGCCATCTTCATGTGCCTCATGAACAGTATATTCCATTAGTATTTGGATAAGTTCACGTTAATCTTTATTGATGATATACTAATCTACTCTCTGAACATAGAAGAACATAAGGAGAATATCTATATTGTTCTACAAGTTCTAAGGGAACACTAGCTATACACTAAGTATAGTAAATGTGATTTATTCAAAGAACAAATCCAGTACTTGGGGCATGTCATCACCAAGAATGGAATCACAGTGGACCCAGAGAAAATACATACTATCATGGAGTGGTTGGTACCAAAGGATGTAGCTGATATAAGATCATTCATGGGTTTAGCTGGATATTGTAGATGATTTGTTGAAGGTTTTACTAGGGTGGCATATCCCATTACCTCCATCCAAAAGAAAGGGAAAACCTTTAGGTGGACCTTGGATTTTTAAAGGAGTTTTGATCAGCTCAAACATCTACTTACCACCGCACCCATTTTGAGCATTGCTGATCCCAATAAAGAGTATGTGGTTTGTAGAGATGCTAGCAAAGAAGGTGTAGGTGGTGTATTAAGGCAAGAAGAAAATGTTATTGCCTATGAATCAAGAAAGCTTAAAGAGTATGAGCAAAAATATTTAGCTTATGACTTAGAGCTGTCAGTAGTCATCCATGCCTTGAAGATGGGGCGACACTACTTGATGGGTAAGAAATTTCTATTAATAACTAATCATCATAGTCTAACAAACTATTTCAAATAGCCCACCTTGAATGCTAGGCAAGCTTACTGGGCTAACTTTCTGAGTGAATTCGATTTTGAAATCAATCACTTGAAGGGAAAAGAGAACCGAGTTGTGGATGCCTTAAGTCGAAAGGTAAATTGTTTGTATGAGGTCTCTTTTAGTGAATCACGAACTACTTTTTATGAGAAGATTTGAGAAACAAACATGCAAGATTCAGAATATAAACATTTATGGCAGCAAGCTAAAATTCTGAACAACAATGAACAACAACTGGGATATGAGGTAAATTCAGAAGACTTGTTGATTTATAGGAAAAGGATATATGTGCCTAATCAGAAAAATCTTAAAAATTTAATTTTAGATGAATATCATAAGATTCCTTATGCAAGCCACCTCGTGTACTAGAAACTAATTACCTCTCTTAGAAAGGAGCTTTTCTAGCCTGGTATGAAGAGGGAGGTAGCATAATATTTAGCCTGTTGTCTGGAATGTCAGAAAGTGAAAGAAGAGTATCACCACCCAGCAGGATTACTCCACCCATTACCTTCTCCTGAATGGAAATGGGAGACTATATCCATCAACTTCATTATAGGACTGCCCAAGTCTAAAAGGAAAAACAAATGAATAATGGTGGCAGTGTACAAATTGAGTAAATCTTCTCATTTCATACCACTACAGTCAACTTACAGAGCAGTACAAATTGCTAACATTTTTATGCAAAACATTTTTAAATTACATGGATTACCCAAGATGATCATTTCCAATTGTGATGTGAAATTTACATCAGTGTTCTAGAAAGCTCTATTTGAAGGTTTTGGCACATAACTACACTTCAACACTTTTTATCACCCTCAAACAGATGGGTAGATGGAGTGAGTAAATCAAGTAGTAGAAGACATGCTGAAGACTTATGTTATACAAAAACCATCTAAGTGGGAGGACTACCTACACTTGGTAGATTTTTCTTATAACAATTGATACCATGCATCCTTACAGATGACTCCCTTTGAAGTTTATATGGGCGTAAGTGCAGGACACCCTTGAGTTGGGGTGGTACGAAGGACAAATTGATGCTAGGACCTGATATGTTAGAGGAAATGTAAGAGATGGTTAGAAATGTACGAGCCAATTGAAAAGCCGCTCAGGACCGGAAAAATAACTTTACTAGTCAGAAGAGAAGTTTTTGGGAATTCCAAGTGGGGGATCATGTTTATGTTCAAGTATGACCCAAGAAAAGCACATTGCAATGGAACGAATGTGCTAAATTAGCACGCCGATTTTGCGGTCCTTCCCAAATTTTGGCTTGAATCAGACTGGTGGCTTACTAGCTTGCCTTCCCTAGCCATATTCATGTGCATAATGTCTTTTATGTTTATGTACTTAATAAATACGTATATGGTTCTAACCATATAACCAATTGGCAAGACATTTAGGTAAACTATATAATAAATATATTTTTAGGACCTATTAAACAAGTTTATTGATGTTTTAATCGTGTTTTTGTTGTTCTGTATAAGTCAAACCAGAAGGAAATTTCTTGGTCAAACCCATGGTTATACTCGATCGGAGATGAGTAACACTGTGGAAACGAGTTATCCCGAGGTTAAAGTACAATGGAAGCACCACGGGCCAGAATAAGCTACTTAGGAAGATGAGTAGGTTATGAAGGTAACCTTTCTAGACTGGTTTTCAAAAGGAAAACATCAAGATGATGTTACATCTCAGGGGGGGAAGATGTGATATCTCCAGACAATGTAAATATTTAATTTACTACAAACTAAAAAAACTGATTATTATTTTAAATTATAAATGCTATTTTCTTGAATTAAATTATGCAGTAATAAAATAGTAGTTACATGTACATATTATTTTCACTTATTAGAGTAGTTAGGATTGACAGTTACCTATCCCTAACTAACTTATTGAGGATTTATTCAAGAAAGATCAAGAGGATAGCGGTATCTGAGATCAAGAGAGAAATTGAGCAAGAAAGCGAAGGAAAAGGAAGAAAATATGTGCTGAGATGTCAGGCAGTTTTCTGTAGCTACATTTGGTTTGGATCAGATAGTTGTGAGATAGTGGGTTCTCAAGATAAAAGAAGAAGGTTCTTGTATCCAGGAAGAGCATGTGGGGAGACTAGCTAGAACAATAGTCTCAAGGTTGAGAGGCAGAGAAGCAAGCAACTTAAGGTCTAGTTGTAGACCAAATCTGGAAGATAACGTGTTCTAGATAAGTGAAATTTTCATTTTAAATAAGTAGAGGATCAATTATGTAGAAATGTATGCTTGATATTTTCTAACAAATATGTAGAGTTAGAATGATTAAATTCTGAGTGATCTGTGTTGAATATTTCATAGGTAAATTTCTCTGTACATAGTGAAAAGAAGAAATACTTTACTCGGACCTAGTGAGAAATAGATTCTAGATATGCAAATATTATGAACAGGTCAAGAAAAACTAGAATTTCCAAAACTTCTACATTGCACACACACACACACATATATATATATATATAAACAAACTAATTGCCATAATCTTTTTAAAAGGTAAAGAAAATCCTTGATTACTAGGGACAAAAGAAGTAATTATATACGATAAAAATAATCTTTATAAACATTCAAATCATGTAAAAGAAATCAAATAGGAACACAAAGTTTCTGGCATTAATAGAATAACTAGCAACAGTAAAGCGAAAATAAACATTGAGTTTACAGTGCTATGACTAGAAAATACAGTTATACATCCTCTCATATCATGAATGATCAGAACTCCCACCCTTGTGGGTCAAACTGATAATTGTGAACTCCATTAACAAATCATAGCTGGCCAAGCTTATTGTATTAATGTAAAATAACATATAAGTACTAATTTTGAAGAAAATGAAAAAAAAATGTATCATCAACTAATAAATTGTCAAAATAGGTAAATAGAACCATTATGCCAAGCGATGAAGAAGAACTGAAGTTCGCCGAGAAAACCACCTTAACAATATTAAGGACTGTACCAAACCTAGCTCATAGCAACAAAAATGACTATTCTGAATCTAGCATCGGGAGAGGAAGAAAATAGAGTTGAACCAGGGTTTAGTCCATCATTAAACCTTTAAAAAACATATTACGAATACAGTTCACCCTTTAAAATGAGTAGGTTTCTAACAGTAAAGACATTACAGATGTATAAATAGATAAGTTATCAACTCGAGTCGTCTTCTGAGTTAGAAACCCTCAAAATAAGAAACCATTACCAAAACTTAATGGGTAAGGCTAAAATACTTGGTAGATGAATTGGAACAATATTCTCCACACTCAGTGGGCCAAGCAAAGATTTCTTCGAATTTTCTCACCAAAACTCTATCACCTATGAAACCCTCCATCCCAATTGGGAGGACTACCATGGATTAAAATATTGCATTTGAACTCAAATATTTGTGAAAACAAAACAAGTTTGTGAAAATAAATAGCAATCAAACCCTCCCAAAAAATTACTTGTTTGGAAGCTGCAGGAAGAAACACCCCTCGCAATAGAGTGCCAAACCAGAAACTGGATGAGCATGTTCACAGAAGCCATAAATGAATAGGAAGCATATTATGACAATTGTGATATAGATTGGGAGAAAAAACAACCTCCAACAATAAGCAATATACCTGTAATTACCAGAGCACAGGAAAACCCATCTGTAGAATATGCTATGTCTATTTACCCAAGGTTCTCCACCACCGTCTGATTTGAATCAACATCTGGGAATCGTTGATGAGGAGCCACTCTCGAGGTCGATGACGGAGCTATATAGTAGGCGAAGACTCCAGAGGAGCATTACATCCACACCTAGGCCGATACAAAAACCAGTGAGTTAATGAGGAGTAAATGTAGATGGGTTGGAATTTATCGTAATTCTTAGTGACATGATCGAATTAAAGTTTGAGCACAACCTTTGTTGGATATAAAATATAGAAAATTGTGGTTTAAGGGTTGACAAGTTGGCTAGTTGATGTGGATAGAAACCCAACCAATGTATGACCCTGTTACACATCAATCGTGGAAAATATGCAAAACTAAGTTTGATTTAATTATAAAAGAACCATATACATTATTAGTCCAAAGTATGTAAAAAAAATGTAACATTGGTAGGAGCTTACAGTCCTGGCCACAATGTATATAATAATGGTGATAGATCTCTATTTTAAATTCAAGTAAATTATTTAAGAATTTTATTTATGCATATATTTACATGTGGATATGTGACATAATCTAATTTTGTTTTTACTAATATGGCTAAGTATTTATATATACATGATTGTTGGTTAGCGAAAGTATAATTAGTGGCTCAGATATCTAACTGAATACTAGAACCAAGCATACTATGGATATCAACGTCTCGAAAGGGAATACTAATTTCAATAGTTTTAATGGTCAATAGGAAGGCACATAAACTATGAGATAATCCATGTTAGAGGAACCAAATGATACATGTACACTATCTGTAGTATAAGTACAGGATACTGTAGCTAAATAACTTAGGGGATTTTGTAGGTTGCATATGTTATCAGATAGAAGCCGTAAACCCCAAGAAATACGGAAAGGAAGATTTATGTGGGGCTACTTAAGTCGAGAGTGCCAGAACAAGTATTTGACCCTCAACCCTATTTTTTAAGATACCCCATCGAGTTGTTAACCCGATAATAAAAAAATTTGATGCTAAACTCTATTAGGAACCTACAAAAATTATAGTACTTTAATGAGGAGATAAACACCTATTCATTGACAACGATCTGTATTACCAGTGAGATGAAAAATATGTAATTTAATAACGATATACATGCAAATTTATGAAGGGAAATTCATAGATGACTACACCAAAAAATAAAACTAAAGTATCAACAATTCCTTGTGAAAACAAAAGCACACTCCAGAATGCTTGAGAAGTAAAATATATATATTCTAGGGGAAAATCATGGCTATCTAAATGACTAAAGAAAACATGTAGAACTACATTGTAGCTAATACAAGCATGGAGGTCACACAAAATATCCATAAACAATAATTCATAAGGAATAAATATCAAAAGCGAATGCAAATCATAAGCTAGAATTATCAATGCGAAATTTCATTACAAACAGTTAATTAAATCATAAATGGAATTTGCAAGGCCAGTAAATTTAAGCTAGATCTAGAAGCCAATGGGATATAGTGAGCACATGACCTCACATTTTGATTTGAGAGATTAAAAAAAAAATCCTTGCGGAATAGTTAGACATGATTGAAAACTAACATACACAACTGCTGCCCTATGCGAAGAATGATACACAGAGAAAACATCCTAAGTTAAGAGAACTAGAAACCATGTTCTTGTGGTTTGAATTTCACTTAAATTGATGACCCTAGAGCTTATCATGAAGGAAGTACACCCTTAGGAATTGGCATAGGGCACCAACCTAAAGAAGGAAACAAAACTAAAGCTGTCACCAATGACGAAATGAAGAAAACACAAGGGTAGTAACCAAAACTCCAATGAGCGCCATTATTGTTTTGGAAATAATACTGGGGGGGCAGGGGGGGGGGGGGAATCCATATTATTTAAGTCAACAATATTTTCCTTTTCATACTCAAATTTATATATGCTACTTCAATGAAGTTAACTCGCGTGTACACACAACTGTGTTTAAGGAAACCAATATATATCCAACAAACTTATGATTTAGTTAATTCATCATATGTTGATCTTTAATCTGTGCATTAGTAATATATTAAACATTAAATAGTAACCATGTGTAGTTAATAACAAAATGAACCATCACACATAAGCAACACACATGAACACCAAGATTTAAGGTGGAAACCCAATGTGGGTGAAAACCACCTGCTGTTGTCGTCTCTGTCTTATTTTAATAATAACAAAATCTGTTTACAACATTGTACTAGTGGAGACTCATACAATATGTAGGCTTCTACCTACAGAAGGTTACTACCTTCTCTCGTTCTCCAGCTCCTACTAGAAGGGAGCTACAACCCCCTAGCTCTTGTACTAGCCGACATGTTTAGTAGTACATAGGCACTGACCTATAGAAGGCTACAACCTTCTCTCTTCCTCCAGGGACCATGTTTCATAAATTTTTAGATTGGATGCTCTTTGTACACAATAATACAGATGAAGGCCTCGTTTCGTCTAATTTTCATAATAGACCCATTATCAACATTGAAGCTCAAATTCAATCACCACTGCACTACAATCATCAAATACATTTGCATTAAACAATCATTCAAACTCAATCATAACTTTATGAATCAACCACAACTAAATTAATCAATCACTTTGAAAACCCATCGTCATTGTAGCAAATCACAATCAATCTGATCATTCAAAATACTTTCACGAGCATACAGTCACCAGAACCCAAAGCAAAACCTAGAATTCTGCAACAACAAACAATAACAAATGAAAGATTCTTCATAAGGTATACACTACTTCCATGTGTTGAACCATCATGTATACGTTCTTTTATTAAAGCCAACCAGTGTACAAATATGCAAATATTAATTCATAATTCTGCAGCTAAACTAGACTTCAGTTGTACCCAGATCATAATATTTACAGAATAACATATGCGTGAGTGTTTGAATGTAGAATATACATAATCAATCCTCATAAAGATAATTAATTTCAAGCCTTAAGATCTCAATCCATCATTAGGTCTTATCCCTCATCAACCGCTAAGGTTCATCCTTGGTTCAAATCAAGTACAACACCATAATCCAATAACCTACATACTAGATCTCACAGTTCATAAGATATTCAATACTTGCACACCTAGAGTAATGATCTTCTCCTCCTTATATAGTTTTAGGCCTTTCTCAATACCATGGACCAAAACCACTTAGGACCAATACCTTAGACCAAACACCTAGGGTCAATACCTCGGACCAAATACCTTGGACCAATACCATGGATCAAAATACCTTGGACCAAATACCTCAGAACAAAAATTTATTTTTTCTAAGATATATGCGCTTTTCCTTCTGTGAAAGTGCATGTGTATGTATATGCTACTTGTGTTTAGTGAACTTGCGTGTATACGTAGCTTGGTCAAGGTGAACCTGTGTATACCTCTCTTTCTTCATTCTTTGTAGTCTAATTTGTAATTCTTTGTTAACCTGCTGCAGTATGATCTGTCATCTGAGAGAGTTGCCATTGTACATTACTTCTGAATTGATTCCTTTGAACTGCCCTGCATTTTGTCACAATTGTCATGCATTCTGTCGCATCTGATATCTCTTTTATAGATTCATCTAGTTACCATATACAAGTGAGTTGTTCTGCTACAAGTGGGTTTCCATCAAGTACAACACATGCATCATAATGCCAGCAATCTCCCCCTTTGGACTTGATGGCGACCATGCTGGTGTTGATTACCGCAAGCTATAGAAACTGTTAGAGATAACAAGAAACACCAAAATACTCTCCCCCCTTGACATCAAGGGAAAATGGTGGACCAAGATATTCTCCCCTTTTGATATTAAGGGAAAAGGGTTGACCACAAATAAAATTTTCATATCTGAACAACTGAATATAAACATTGATCATGCTCCCCCTACTAAGCACATGTTGAATTCTCTGATTAAAATCCCTCTTTGTACATGCTGAGATGCATTATATCATCCATGCTCCCCCTCAGCACATGCAGAGTCTGCAAATATTTTTCCAAAGGAATAACATGACTCTATAACTCAACTAAGTGACTTTGACCTTCTTTTCATCAAAGACATAAATATATCAATCTCCCAACCAAGTGGGGATATACATGACTGAAATATATCAATTATTACATCATCCTTCCAATGCATAGTGGGGTTACAAATTACATCATAGGATCAAAAAGAGACTCATCAAAATACTCCAATAGGCAGAGACAAATTATTACATCATGAGCCTTTATATGACCTTCACATCGAATGATGTACATGACATTTATAACAGAGACCAAATATCTAAACAAGACCATGATAGTCATCAACAACTATTATACACCATGTATGATTTTCTCCATAAGCATCTGTCAACAACATTGAAATCAACAACTTGTATATGTCCATCATTAGTTCCCAAGATATGACAATGTAAATATCATCAACCTGTGAAAAAGTATGTCTACATATAGATATCAACTCATCATCTTGATCTCATTAAGATCAACTTGCCTCGTTTCCTTAGTAGAAAGAGCCTTATCATAACCTTTCATGAATCAACTCAGCATATGTCATATCTCCAAGCAGTAACACAAAATCATTCACACCATATCATATGTGAAAATACCATAGTCATCACATTATGATCTTTCACAAGAACCCTGTGAGTATCAACCTATCATCATAAGGTAAGAACTCATCATCATTATGTGTCTAGGTAAGCCATGTCTTCGAATATCCCTGTCTTCAAATAGCTATGTCTTCATGTGATCTTGGCCAACCAACAATATTTATAAATATGCAACTTAAGTAATCATCCTTGTATCCAGCATACTGTATATGTATGTAGTAAATCACGAGCTTATGGTCATTTGTCAAGATTTCTTGATATCATCAACACCAACAATCCTCAATCATGTGAGAGCCAAAACTGTAGGAATCCTGCATCATATCTGCACCATATGAACTTTATGCATCTTTGAAGACATGATGTCAGCAACCTAATAGAAATAAATGGCTCATCATCAAATAATGAAGTTTTCTACTCAAGGTTTGTACTTCTCCTTGTCCTTATGAAGATCATCATGTAAGAAACATATATGTACTATATGAATCATAAAAAATCATTTACAATCATCCATAAATCTGATATGAATACCAACTTATGCGATCCCAAATATTATTTGAGATTTTATCATGGGCAACTCATAAGCATAACGTAGCAAGCCATATGAGCATTATCATCATTGTTTAGGTACCAAAGAATTCTAACCATAATGACAACAATGCTTTATTAGAAGCGTCGCATGTTCTCTCCCTAAACCTATTCCCCCTGTTCACTGTCAGATCTGATCATTGCATATATTAGTAAGAAGTATCAAGGCATCATCATCAATTAGATATACATCAAGCTATCAAGAACTTGTGAGGATCAAAACACTTCTAAATAACATCCACAGACTGTAGTCATCTATGACAGAAAATATAACTGATAATTGTCTAAATCATATCACATCAATTTTTCTGAGACTGTCCCACAACATTTCTCTCAAACTACATATACGTGACTGTGTAGCTTCAAACTCATGTATATACATGACCTGTCTTCATGAAACTTGCGTATGAGATTTAGAACACTGAAGTTTCATATTTTTGGCTTCCCCTAAGTCTATCATGTTTGTACACTATGCCATGCCACATTTTTCTGATTGTACTTCCTTATTCTTTCATATCTTTGAGTGTGATGATGTTTTCTCCTTTCGGTATGGTGCCTAAAATTTTCTCCTGCATTCCTTTGCTATATGTCCAAACATGTTACATGCATAACATCTTATAGGTTTCATATTTTTTTCTATAGCAGTGAATGGCTTTGTGACCAAACATATTGCAAGAAAAACACTATCCCTTAAAGTACCTGGAAGCTGATGATATTTTTGTGTGATGGTCTTGAACCATTCTACTTCCGCATTTCACTGCAACATGTCCAAGATTATGGCATATAAAACATTCAACATTATTCATTTGAGGAAATAACTGACTATCACTTCCATTATTAGGAGTAAAAGATTTTATTTGAAGAATTTCTTTCCTTGGTTGATGATGGGATTGACCTCTCATCTCCTTGTGGAGCATTTCATATTTTGCATTAGAGTTCCTTGCCTCACTTTGTGAGCTAAATTCACCTTCAAAAAATTCATGAAAACCAAGACGAGTTTTGATGGCAGGATACCTTTGACTACTGAGAATATCATCCAAAATCTTAGTACTATCTTGAAATCATAAAAGCTTATCCTTTTCTCCTAATTTACCTTTTAGGATATTTACCTCAACTTGATATTTCTCTTACTTTTCAAGATATTGTTTCTTCATGATTTCTTCATCTTTTCCTGCTTCTTCCATCTGTTTCCTTAATTCAAGAACTTTGTTTTCTTCCTCTTCAAGAACTTGGAGTAGTTCTTCATTCTGCTTATTTTATTTTTCAAGATCTTCTTTTCGAGAGAGGATCTTAGCTTCAAGACTTTCATAGTAACTAGATCTATCTTTGAGTTTCTTGATTGTTGTGTTCCTTTTATTTACTTCATTTCTTAATGATGTGACTTCATCCTGCAGCTTTTGACATTGATCTTCCTTTTCCTTGTTTCCTTCGTCTAGATGAGCTTTTAGTTTGGTAGCTTCTTCTTTGGAGGCACACTCATTTTTGTCCAATAGATCTTGTTGATTTCTAATTTTGTCTGTGAGCCTTTTAAATCCTGCCTCTATTTAATATCTTTCTCTCTCACCCATAAGAGCAAATTTAGTTGTTTCGCTACCACTTTCATCATCTTCAAATGGATAGAGAAATGTATCATCAGAGGATAAAAAATTCATACCTGATAGTTCTTTTGTTTGTTCATCTTCATTTTGAAGTGATTCTGAATCTGAAGAGTTGCTTCCACATAATCCCCAACCAACTCTCCCACTGTCATAGTTCTGTTGGCATTATGATGCATGTGTTGTACATGATGGAAAACCACTTGTAACAGAATAACTCACTTGTATATGGTAACTAGATGAATCTACAAAAGAGATATCAAATGTGATAGAATGCATGAAAGTAGTGTTTACAGATGTGATGAAATGCAGGGAAGCTTCAAGGAATCAGTTCAGAAGGAAACTCACTTAGATGAAAGATCCCAGTATGGCAGTTAAACAGAAAAGAATTACAGATCAATCTTCACAAAATGAAGAAAGAGAGGTATACGTAGGTTCACCATTAACCAAGATGCGTATACACCCAGGTTCACTATATACAAGTCATGTATACGTACACACACACTTTCACAGAAGGAAAGGTGCATATACCTTGGAAAACTAAGTTTTTGGTCCAAAGTATTCGGTCCATGGTATTTTGATCGATGGTATTGGTCCAAGGTATCAAGTCTGTGGTATTGACCCTAGGTATTTGGTCCTAAGTGGTTTTGGTCCATGGTATTGAGAAAGGCCTAAAACTATAAAAGGAGGGGAAGATCATTAGGACAAGGTGTGCAAGTATCAAATATCTGATGAAGTGTAAGATATAGTATGCAAGTTATTGGGTTATGGTGCGTTGCTGGATCTCAACCAAGGATGAACCTTAGCTGATGATGAGGGATCAGATCTAATGATGGATCAAGAACTTAAGGTGTAAAATGAACTATCATTATGTGTTTTTGTTCATGTATATTCTAGATTTGAATACTAATGCATATATTATTTTGTAAATGATATGATCTGGGTTAACTGAAGTCTAGAATAGCTGCAAAATTATGAATGAATATTTACAGATGTATACGCTGGTTGACTTTGGTAAAAGTTCGTATACACACAGGTTCGACACATCGAAGTAGCATATACCTTGTGAACTATAATGTTTGAAGTTCCAATTGATTCTTGTTGTTGATGCAGAGTTCTAGGTTTTGCTTTATGTTCTAGTGATTGCATTCTAGTAACAGTGTTTAGATTGATAGTGATTTTCTTCAGTGATGATGGTTAATGGATCACGATCATAATGACTTATCATTATGTGATCTGATGGGCTAGATCTGGTTTCTAACACATGTATTATCCTTTATATGTGATGATCTGGGTATGTCTGAAGTTGGGAAGTTCAGTGAAGTTATAAGTAATTATTTGCAGATCTATACGCTGATTCACTTCGATGAAGTTGCGTATACATGCTGGTTCGGCTCCTCCAAGTTGCGTATACACTCTGATGTATGGTTTTGAGGTTACATCAAGTTGCGAATGATGATGCAGTGTTCTGGGTACAAATCTATGAACTGGTTACAATGATCTCTTTATTCCAGTTGATTTGTTGAAGTTGATTAAAGTATGAAGGGATGTTTGATTCAGTTGTCTTTGAGATTCATGGATTGAATGATTCAGCTGTGGTTGATTCAGAAGGTGAGGATTGAGTTTCAGTGATTAGTTGATGTAGATGTACTTGATGGTTGTATTATAATGGTGATTGATTTTGAGCTTCAATGTTGTTGATGGGTCCAGCCTGAAAATTGGATGAAACATGGCCTTCAGATTATGGTGTTGTGTTCCAGGGCTATCCAGTATGAAAATTTATGAAATGTGGTCCTTGGAGGAGGAAAGAAGGTTGTAGCCTTCTGTAGATCAGCACGTACATGCTAATAGACATATCGGCTAGTACAAGAGCTAGGGGGTTGTATCTCCCTTCCAGTAGAAGCTGGAGAATGAGAGAAGGTAGTAACCTTCTGCAGGTAGAAGTTGGCGTACTGGTATGAGTCTGCACCAATACAATGTTGTAAACAAATTTTCTTATTATTAAAAGAAGACAGAGACGACAACAACAGTTGGTTTTCACCCACATTGGGTTTCCACCTTAAATCTTGGTGTTCATGTGTGTTTCTTATGTGTGATGGTTCACTCTGTTATTAACTGCATATGGTTAATATTTAAAGTTTAATGAAGTACTGATGCACAGGATAAAGATCAACATATGATGAATTAACTAAAGCATTAGCTTGCTGGATATACACTTGTTTCCTTAAACACAATTGTGTGTACACGTGGGTTGCCCACATGGAAGTAGCGTATATAAATTTGAGTATGAAAAGAAAAGGATTATTGACTTGACTAATACTGATTCACCCCCCTTCTTAGTATTATTTGCAAAAATTGGTATCAAAGCAGATCGTCTGGTAGAAGCTTGATTGCTTGAAGGAGATCCGGAGAACAATGGGAAAGAAGCTAAAGAAGAAAGTGCCTAAGAAGAAGAAGACATCTCAAAGGCACTATGACAGTGGGAGAATCGATTGGGGATTATGTGGAAGCAACTCTTTAGATTCAGAATCACCTCAAAATGAGGATGAACAAGCAAAAGAACTAGTAGGTAAGAATTTATTATCCTCTGGTGGTACATTTCTCCATCCATTTGAAGATGATGAAATTGATAGCGAAACAACTGAATTTTCTCTTATGGGTGAGGAAGAAAGATATCAAATAGAGGCAGAATTTAGAAGGATTACGGACAAAATTAGAGATCAACAAGATCTACTGGACAAAAGGGAATGTGCCTTCAAAGAAGAAGCTACTAAACTAAAAGCTGAACTAGAGGAAGGAAACAAAGTAAGGAAGCAATTCAAGGAAAAGGTATATCAATGTCAAAATTTGCAGGATGAAGTGACATCATTAAGAAATGAAGTAAATGAAAGGAGCACAACAATCAAGAAACTCAAAAATAGATCATGTTACTATGAAAGTCTTGAAGCTAAGATCCTCTCGCTAAAAGAAGATCTTGAAAAATCAAATAAGTAGAATGAAGAACTACTCCAAGCTCTTGGAAAACAATAAAATGATGTTCTTTAACTAAGGCAACAGATGGAAGAAGGAAGAAAAGCTAAAGAAATCATGAAGAAGCAGTATCTTGAAAAGGAAGAGCAATATTAGGTTGAAGTAAATATACTAAAAGGTAAATTAGAAGAAAAGGTTAAACTCTTACGATTTGAAGATAGTACCAAGATCTTGGATGATATTCTTAGTAGTCAAAGGTCTCCTGCCATCAAAACTAGTCTTGGTTTTCATGAATCTGTTGAAGGTGAATCTAGCTCACAATGTGAGGCAAGGAACTCTAATGCAAAATCTCAAATGCTCAACAAGGAGATGAGAGGTGAATCCCATCAACAACCAAGGAAAGAAATTTTTCAAAGAAAATATTTTGCTCCTAACCATGGAAATGATAGTCAATTATTTCTTCAAATGAATAATGTTGAATGTTTTATATGTCATAATCTTGGACATATTGCACCAATATGCAGAAGTAGAACAGTTCAAGATCATCACAAAGAAAGATCATCAGCTTGCAGGTACTTTAAGGGATATTGTTTTTCTTGTAATATGTTTGGTCACAAAGCCATTGATTGCTATAGAAGAAATATGAAACATGTAAGATGTTATGCATGTAACAAGCTTGGACATATAGCTAAGGAATGCAGGAGAAAATATTGGGTGCCATACCAAAAGGAGAAAACATCATCACACTCGAAGATATGGAAGAAGAAGGAAGTACAGTACGAAAAATGTGGCATGGCACAGTGTATAGACATGAAAGACTCAAGAGAAGCCGAAAGTATGAAACTTCAATGTTCTAAATCTCATACGCAAGTTTCATGAAGACAAGTTGTGTATATACACGAGTTCAAAACTGCACAATCACATATATGTAGTTTGAGAAAAATGTTGTGGGACAGTCTCAGAAAAACTGATGTGATATGATTTAGACAATTATCAGTTATCTTTTCTGTCATAGATGACTACAGTCTGTGGATATTATTTAGAAGTGTTTTGATCCTAACAAGTTGTTGATCACTTGATGTATATCTGATTGATAATGATGCCTTGATACTTCTTATTGATATATGCAATGATTAGATCTGACAGTGAACAGGTGGAACAGGTTCAGGGGGAGAACATGCTATGGTTCTAACAAAGCATTGTTGGCATTATGTTTATAATTATTTTCTATGATGATGATTCTTATGTGGCTAAAGTGTTTAAATTGATACATCTTGCTATGTGACAGTTATAAGCTTCCCATGATGAAATCTCAAATGATACTTATATTGATTGGGGTTACATAGTTATTATTTAGATCAGATTTATGGATGATTGTATATGACTTTTTGATGATGTATATATATATATATGTTGCTTGTACATGGTGATCTTCATAAGGAGAAGGAGAAGTACAAAGCTTGAGTACACAACTTCATTAATTGATGATGAGCCACTCATTTCTTCTATGCTACAGTCGTCATGCCTTCAAAGATGCATAAAGCTCATATGGTGCAGTTATGATACAAGATTCCTATAGATCTTGGCTCTTACACAGTTGAGGATTGTTATTGTTGATGATATCAAGAAATTTTGACAAATGACCATGCGTTCATGGTTTGCTAGATACATATTGATATCTCTTTGATGGATACATGGATGATTACTTAAGTTGCATATTGTTGGTTGGCCAAGAGAATAGGTGTTATTACGACATAGCTATTTGAAGACATGGCTTACTTAACCACATAATGATGATGAGTTCTTATCTTATGATGATAGGTTGATACTCACATATGTTGATTATCATGGTTGATGCTTATGAGATATGGGATGTTCCCTAGTGATGATACATGGTTGATATATTAAAGGTCCTTGTGGAAAGATCATGTAGTTCTTGATGATGATGTGAATGATCATAATATGATGAATATGGTGTTTTCACATATGATATGGTGTGAATGATTTTTTGTTACTACTTGGAGATATGACATACACTGAGTTGATTCATGGAAGGTTATGATAAGGCTCTTTCTACTAAGGAAATGAAGCAAGTTGATCTTGATGAGATCAAGAGGATGAGTTGATATCTATATGCAGACATACTTTATCACGAGTTAACGATATTTACCTTGTCATATCTTAATAAATATATACAGGTTGCTGGTTTGGATGCTGACAGATGCTTATGGTGTAGATCATACCTGGTGTATGATTGTTGTCGATGAATATTATGGTCTTGTTTAGACATTTGGTCTCTGTTATAAATGTCATGTATATCATTCGATGTAAAGGGCATATAAAGACCCGTGATGTACTAATTTGTCTTTGTCTGTCATAGTCTTTTGATGAGTCCTGTTTGGTCATATGATGTAATTTCTATCATGTATAAACAATTGGTAAATCCCCACTTGGTTGGGAGATGGATGTATGTATGAGTCATTGGTGATAGGAAGGTCAAACTCACATAGTCGAGTGATAGAGTCATGTTATTCTTTTGGAAAATATTTGCAGACTTTACATGTGCTCAGGGGGAGTATGGATTATATAGTGCATCTCAGCATGTAAAAAGGGGGAGCTTAATGAGAAAATTCAGCATGTTCTTAGGGGGAGCATGATCAATGTTTATATTCAGCTGTTTAGATATGGAAGTCTTCTTTTTGGTCCGCCCTTTGCCCTTGATGTCAAAGGGGGGGAGTATTTTGGTGTTTCTTGTTATCTCTAATAGTTTCTATAGGTTATAGTAATCAACACCAACATGGTTGCCATCAGGTCCAAAGGGGGAGATTGTTGGCATTATGATGCATGTTTTGTACATGATGGAAAACCACTTGTAGCATAACTACTCACTTGTATATGGTAACTAGCTGAATCTACAAAAGAGATATCAGATGTGATAGAATGCATGACAATAGTGTTTCCAGTTGTGATGAAATGTAGGGGCAACTTCAGGGAATTAGTTCAGAAGGCAACTCACTCAGATGAATGATCATAGTATAATAGGCAAACAGAAAATAATTATAGATCAGTCTTCATAGAATGAAGAAAGAGAGGTATACGCAGGTTCACCATTAACCAAGCTATGTATACATGTACGTTCATTGTATACAAGTCACATATACGTACACACACACTTTCACAGAAGGAAAAGCATGTATACCTTGGAAAACTAAGTTTTTCGTCTGAAGTATTTGGTCCATGGTATTTTGATCCATGATATTGGTCCAAGGTATCTGGTCCGAGGTATTGACCCTAGGTATTTGGTCCAAGGTATTGGTCCTAAGTGGTTTTAGTCCATGGTATTGAGAAAGGCCTAAAACTATAAAAGGAGGAGAAGATCATTAGGCCAAGGTGTGCATTGATGGATCTGAACCAAGGATGAACTTTAGCTGATGATGAGGGATCATACCTAATGATGGATCAGGAACTTAATGTGTAAATGAACTATCATTATGTGTTTATATTCATGTATATTCTAGATCTGAATACTGACGCATTTATTTTTCTGTAAATGATATGATCTGGGTAAATTGAAGTCTCGAATAGCGGCAAAATTATGAATGAATATTTACAGATGTATATGCTGGTTAACTTTGGTAAAAGCACATATACACACAGGTTCGACACATCGAAGTAGTGTATACCTTGTGAACTATGATGTTTGAAGTTCTAATTGATTCTTGTTGTTGATGCAGAGTTTTGGGTTTTTCTTTATGTTCTGGTGACTACATTCTAGTAACAGTGTTCAGATTAATAGTGATTTGCTTTAGTGATGATGGTTGACGGATCAGGATAATAATGACTTATCATTATGTGATCTAATGGGCTAGATCTAGTTGCTAACGCATGTATTATCCTTTATATGTGATCATCTGGGTATGTTTGATGTCGAGAAGTGTAGTGAAGTTATAAGTAAGTATATGTAGATCTATACACTAGTTCGCTTTGATGAAGTTGTGTATACATGCTGGTTAGGCTCTTCCAAGTTGTGTATGCACTCTGATGTATGTTTTTGAGGTTACAACATGTTATATACCTAGGGGGGATAATATGGGGTACAAAGGGAGGTACCCAAGGGAATAATGTATTAATGGGATAGGCCATAGTAATAAATAAGGTTGTTAACCCGTAGCATGTAAGGGACCACAAGTAGTTAGTAATAATATAATGGGCCCATGGTATTAGATAGATGGTATTGAAGGAACCATGGTAATGACCCGTGGTATTATATGTATGAGGCCTATATAGAGGCTAGAGACTCACCATTGAGAGATGTCAAGGATTATTGTATGAACAGGCATATGGCTTGTGGAGTGTTCTTCTTTCTTAAGGAGTGAATGTATGGTGTTGCCCTACCTTAAGGGTTTGATCAATAAAGTGAATCAGATCTTGTTATTTTTGGGTTTATTTGCATTGTCTTATATTTTCATATTAGATCTATAATAAGTGGTATGAGAGCACTTTCTTAGGCAAAAGTGGAGAATCTTTTTATTTTTTATTTTTTGTAGGAACTTTCTAGGGCGGCAAGTTTGCAGATCAGATCTATACATTTTGGTGCAAAATATACAAAATCTAATTGTAGATCTGGATTCTTTGTGAAAAAATACCTGATTTCAAAAATAAAATTGACTGAATTGGAGTTTGGATGAAGGAGATATCGTTGATCTAAAAATCATTGGTGTTGCATATATTTTTTCGGGGCACCGAGTTTGTGGCATAGATATGTACGTTTTGGGGGAAAATCTGAAAAATATAATTGTAGATCTGGATTCCTTGTGAAAAATACCCGATTTCAAAAAACAAATTAGTTGAATCAGAGTTTGGATGAGGGAGATATCGCTAATTTAAAATCAGCTCCTTTTTAAGAAATTTTGGTGACGGCAGGAGAGTTGCAGCGTGGATCTGAAATTCCAATGCTAAGATCGGGATTTCTATCACATGGGAAGATGCAAAATGGTCATTTCTTTTCCGAAAACAGGTCATAATAGGGATTCTGAGCAATATTGACGGAATTGTGGCCATTTCAAATTTTCGTCAAGTAAGTGAAATGTTTTCAAAACCCTCTTCATGGCAGTTCTATTTTTTTACAGGGAAAGATAATGGTCCTACTATTGAAGAATTCATCAAAGATTTTAAGAAAAACCATCCAAAATATTGGAAAAGTTTCTTATGGGTTAATTTGAAAGAAGAGGCTGCCATATGGTGGAACTCACTTGGCATCAAACAATTGTCCAAAATTTCGGATGAAGAATTTGAAAAACTCCTTAAGGACAAATGGTCTCGTGCTAAAAAAAATAATGAGACATGTAAGGGGTTATTTTCTACTGGTGTCTCCTTAATTTAGGTTCATGGATTGATTCATAAGGAGAAAATCATTGTGTCTATAAATCCAAGTTGTAAGCAAAATCTCATAAATGTCAACTTGGCAAAAACATTACAAGTACCAGTAAAACACATTAAAAGCACATAGGTTGATGATGAGGATGTTCAAGTTTATAAGGATTTTAAGCTTTCTATGGATATGTATGTGTTGCATGGTGATTTTTATACTTCAGATATGGATATCATGGATGTTGTTTTGGCATATCGTTGGATGGAATCCGTGGGTACTATCAATATTAATGTGTAGAAGAAATTCCTGAAGCTCTGGTATAAAAAGAAAAAAATTACCTTGCAAGATATTTCCATTAAGACCCAAATAGAGACTATGGAGGTAGAAGCACAAAGCTCTAATGACACTTACACATTAGATGATGAGCAGTTGATGCTCAATAATCAAACACAAACAGAGGCCGAAGAAGAAAAGGTTACAGGTGCTGACACATCAGATGGGGGCTCAGTGGTTGAAGTAATATTGGAAGATAAGACACCACAGCAGGCACCATAACATGCACCAGATAACAGTCGGGCTCTAGTCAGGGGTGAATTAAAGAAAAAGACACCATGGGTTAAAAATTCAACATATCATCACCCACATCACCCCACAGGAAAACAACCAACAAGATGGCAACCAATTAGCCATAAGTACAACAACCCCCAAATGATAGATAGAGCGGAGCGAAGATCCACCTATTACACATCAACACACAAGAGCTGCCAAGGTCAACTTCCATCTCAAGTGAGTGAGGCACCAGCAAGATCGAAGATTCACCTTTCTCTTGGATGGCTAGATGCACAAGCATGGTACTAGTGGACTACTCTTTTGAGTAGATCTTATTATTTGTGTTGTTCCCATGTTTCAGGGACGAAACGTGTTAAGGGGGTGGAATGTTATATACCTAGGGGGATAGTATGGGGTACAAAGGGAGGTACCAAAGGGAATAATGTAATAATGGAACAGGCCATAATAATAAATAAGGTGGTTAACCCGTATCACGTAAGGGACCACAAGTAGTTAGTAATAATGTAATGGGCCCATGGTATTAGATAGATGGTATTGAAGGAACCATGGTAATGACCCATGGTATTGTATGTATGAGGCCTATATAGAGGCTAGAGACTCCCCATTGAGAGATGTCAAGGATTATTGTATGAACAAGCATATGGTTTGTGGAGTGTTCTCCTTCCTTAAGAAGTGAATGTATGGTGTTACCCTACCTTAAGGGTTTGATCCATAAAGTGAATCATTTCTATCTATATTCAGATCTTGTTATTCTTGGGTTTATTTGCATTGTCTTATATTTTCATATCATATCTATAACAAGCTCCCTTTGTGCCCCATATTATCCCCCCTAGGTATATAACACAATAGGTTCTGAATGATGATGAAGTGTTCTGGGTACAAATCTGTGTACTGGTTACAGTGATCTCTTTGTTCCAGTTGATTTGTTGAAGTTGATTAAAGTATGAATGAATGTTTGATTCAATTGTGCCAGAGATTCATTGATTTATTGATTCAATTGTGGTTGATTGAAAAAGTGAGGATTGAGTTTTATTGATTAGTTGATGCCGATGTACTTGATGGTTGTATTACAATGGTGATTGATTTTGAGCTTCAATGTTGTTGATGGGTCTGGTATGAAAATTGGATAAAACATGGCCTTTAGATTATGGTGTTGTGTTCCCGGCGTATCCAGTATGAAAATTTCTAAAACATGGTCCCTGGAGGAAGAAAGAAGGTTGTAGCCTTCTATAGGTTAACACCTACATGCTAGTAAACATATAGGCTAGTACAAGAGCTAGTGGATTGTATCTCCCTTCCAGTAGAAGCTGGAGAACGAGAGAAGGTAGTAATCTTCTATAGGTAGAAGCCTATGTACTAGTATGAGTCTACATTAGTAAAATGTTGTAAACAAATTTTTTTATTATGAAAAGAAGACAGAGATGATAAGAGCAGGTGGTTTTCACCCACATTGGGTTTCCACCATAAATCTTGGTGTTCATGTGTGTTGCTTATGTGTGATGGTTCACTATGTTAGTAACTGCATATGGTTACTGTTTAATGTTTAATAAAGTACCATTGCACAGACTAAAGATCAACATATGATGAATTAACGGAAGCATTAGTTTGTTGGATATACACTTGTTTCCTTAAACACAGTCGCGTGTACATGCGGGTTGCCCATATGGAAGTAGCGTATATAAATTTGAGTATGAAAAGTAAAGGATTATTGACTTGACTAATACTAATTCATCCCCCCTCTCAATATTTTTTCCAACAAGTTCCTTTGATATGTCTTCTTCTTCTGAGACGCTTTCTTCTTTAGCTTCTTTCCCATTGTTCTACGGATCTCCTTCAAGTGATCAAGATTCTACGAAAGGAATTACTCTAATAGAGTTTCTCTAAAACTAATAGTTGGAAATAATACTTTGGTGGGGGGGGGGGGGGGTTGAATCAGTATTAGTCAAGTAAATAATCTTTTTCTTTTCATACTCAAATTTATATACGCTACTTCAATGAAGGTAACCTGCGTGTACATGAAACTATGTTTAAGGAAACTGGCATATATCCATCAAACTTATGATTCAGTTAATCCATCACATGTTGATCTTTAATATGTGCATCAGTACTTTATTAAACATTAAACAGTAACCATGTGCAGTTAATAACAGAATGAACCATCAGACATAAGCAACACACATGAACACCAAGATTTAAGGTGGAAACCCAATGTGGGTGAAAACCACCTGCTGATGTCGTCTCTGTCTTCGTTTAATAATAAGAAAATCTATTTACAACATTGTACTGGTGGAGACTTATACTAGTATGCAGGATTCTACCTGCAGAAGATTACTACCTTCTCTTGTTTTCTAGCTTCTACTGGAAGGGAGCTACAACCCCCTAGCTCTTGTACTAGATTATATGTTTACTAGTACGTAGGCGACCTACAGAAGGCTACAACCTTCCCTCGTCCTCCAGGGACCACGTTTCATAAATTTTTAGATTGGATGCTACTGGCACACGACAATACACATGAAGGCCTTGTTTCATCTAATTTTCATACTGGACCCATTATCAACATTGAAGCTCAAATCAATCACCACTGCACTACAACCATCAAATACATCTGCATTAACCAATCATTGAAACTCAATCATAACTTTCTGAATCAACAACAACTGAATCAATCAATAACTTTAACAACCCATCGTCATTGTAGCAAATCACAATCAATCTGATCATTCAGAATACTGTCACCAACATAAAGTCACCAGAACCCAAAGCAAAACCTAGAATTCTGTAACAAAAAATAGTAACAACTGAAACGTTCTTCATAAGGTATAAACTACTTCCATGTGTTGAACCAACGTGTATACGTGCTTTTATCAAAGCCAACTAGAATACACATCTGCAAAAATTAATTCATAATTCTGCAGCTATTATGGACTTCAGTTATACCTAGATCATAATGTTTACAGAATAAAATATGTGTGAGTACTCAGATCTAGACTATATATGATCAAACCTCATAATGATAATTCATTTCAAGCCTTAAGATCTTGATCCATCATTAGATCTTATCCCTCATCAACCGCTAAGGTTCATCCTTGGTTCAGATCAAGTACAACACCATAGTCCAATAACTTGCATACTGGATTTCACACTTCATAAGATATTCAATTGCACACCTGGCCTAATGATCTTGTCCTCCTTATATAGTTTTAGTCCTTTCTCAATACCATGGAACAAAACCACTTAGGAGCAATACCTTGGACCAAATGCCTAGGGTCAATATCTCAGACCAAATACCTTGGACCAATACCATGGATCCAAATACCTTGGACCAAATACCTCAGACCAAAAATTTAGTTTTCCAAGATATACATGCTTTTCCTTCTTTGAATGTATGTGTGTACATATACACTACTTGTGTTCAGTGAACCTGCGTGTATACGCAACTTGGTCAAGGTGAACCTGCGTATACCTCTCTTTCTTCATTATTTATAGTATGATCTATAATTCATTGTTGTTAACCTATTACACTGTGAACTGTCATCTGAGAGAGTTGCCATTGTACATTACTTCTGAACTAATTCCTTTGAATTTCCCTACATTTTGTCACAACTCTCATGCATTCTGTCACATCTGATATCTCTTCTGTAGATTCATCTAGTTACCATATACAACTGAGTTTTTTTGCTACAAGTGTGTTGCCATCAAGTAGAACACATGCATCATAATGCCAACATATTGTACCTGTGAAGGAAATGATAGAAAAGCATTAAACCCATAAGGATTTAAGGACAATAGGAAACAGGAGGGAAAAAAGTATAACGTAAACACAATCCATGAGGTTGGAGGGGGGGTAGTGTTTACCTGTCAAATGAACAGATGAGCGGGGTCTGCACCTGTTATTAAGGAAGAACTGATTAATGAGTTCAAGAGAGAGGGAAAGGGACAAGGAGAATAAAAAACATGTATATATAAAGGGCAAAAAACCCATAAGGGCTAACACTGTAACGTGGGATAAAGGAAAAGAAATTCAAAACTTGAACCAAGCTTGAGAATTTATAGGGAAAGCTCTCAGTATATTTGAACCACTACCAATACCATTGTAAGATGTGATAGAGGCACGTCGGTTAACCAAATCTTAAATGAAGGAGAGAAATTAGATTTAAAGATATTGTAATATAATGACCTGGTCGATAGAAATGTTCGTAAATACCTAAAAGTTAACTCACTTTTCATCGAGAGAGTGAAGTCATGGACTTAAGGAAACTCTTCATCAAACCCATGTTGGTAGAAGAAATAATAGTAGTAGCATGTCATGCATAGATGAAAGTAACAAGACATGGTCAGGAATAAATTAAAAATAAAGTCTAGATACTGTGAAAGTGAGAAGATGAAAATCCTATGTTCCCTGCATCAGACACAAAGGATTCAAAATAAATCTAATGGCAGCAAAGGGAAATGATAGCTCTCAATGAAGCCATGGAAAAAAAAAATACCCCACCTCAGAAATACCTTGACGAAATTCAACCTTGAAGTTTTCCTCTTCCCTTGAGGAAGAGAATAGGTATGTTGTCAGAGTGTCTGGGAAAGCGCTACAACAGGTAAGCAAGGGGAGTTAAAATTCATTCAAAAAAAATAAAATAACCAAAGAGATCAAACTATTTCAAAAGAAGATATACCTGTAGAAGTATTGAGTTCGCGGGTTATCATGGCATATGTGTTATCTCAGAGGGCTAGGTGTTGAAGGGGAATAAAGGGTGATGCTTCGATGCCATAGGGTGGAGGAGATTAGGGTTACCATTGGCTTAGGGTTATGAAAGTTAATTAGAACTGTTAATGTGAAACGCTTCCTCTAGACTGTCCACATGTTACCTCCCATCAATCCCAATGTTGCCACTGTGGCCACATGATATCCATGTGACAATGGACGACATGGGGAAAGGAAATTACATAGAAAGATGACCAAGGAGAACTCACACAGGTAGGATGTCATTAGGTAAAGGGGTTTTGACACCAAACTTATGATATATCAGAGGTAAAACTCATAATGTCTCATGGTTAATTAATAGGGATACAAATTAAGTTAATGTGTGTATAGAGTATAGGAAATGTGCCTTATTATAACCATTTATCAAAATGTATTTCCTTCCTATGACCCTTAGGGTGTATAGTTGTTAACTAGGAGAAGGGGGTGTTCCCCTCACACATCAATTAATAGTTAGGGTAACCACTAGTAGGTACAAGGAAGTAAATTAGTTAGGGATGATAGTAACCCTATATACTCTAAAACATAACCCTTGAGCATGGGTGGTAGACTTTAATAAATGGAAAAGCTTAGTGAAATTGTAGTAAAGGGTTTTTGGTGTTAGATTTCACCCATATCTATATAAATACATAATTTAGAATTAAAAGGGATATTATCAACAACAACAAAAAATTGTGTCGAGGAACTAAGGTATGTGACAAATGATATTAGATCTCAGTGACACCACTAGGCTAGGGGAATGTCATAGGAATCAAAATAACAATAGTAAGATAAAACAAAACTAACAAAATTACAGAAGATGGATTGAACTTGGATTCTATGTAATTGCAAGGTATGAGGGCGATTAGATCCAACAAAATAATGGCTGAAGAGGCACTCGCCAATACTTGAGGTGCATATTTGTATGTGGAAATGGGAGAGGGGGTGACCCCAACACCTACTCAATTCATGGAGTTCATTAGGATTTTGCAATAGGAACTGACATATTTAAGGAGTGACAACAAACGATTGTGAAAAGATAGTGAGGTCCATGAAAGAATGATCAGAGGGCTGACTAAAAGGTCTAGTCATAAAACAATGGAACATGATATGGAAAAATGTGTCAATAGGGGCAGAGAGTTTGAACCATTCAAGAGTGGGGGGGAGTCTGATAGGACATACCCCATGATTCAGAATATACAAAAGAAAGTTGAATTACATGGAGAATTTAGAAAGATGAAACCCGCTACTTTTGATGGGGAAAAAGAAGAGGACGCCGAGGCATAGTTACTGAATATAACCAAATATTTCCAACTCTATGAGTATGAGAGGAACTTGAAGGCTAGATTGGCCATTTACCAACTACAAAGTAAAGCTGCTCTCTGGTGGGAAGAGGCTAAAGGTGTCCATTTACCTGAGGAAAGGATTGTGTCATGGGAAGAATTTTAAAAAGGGTTTAAAATTTGCTATTTGAGTGAATAGTATTATGATGACCATGCTAAGGATTTCCATGAACTAAGGTTGCGGTAACTCATGATGGATGAGTTTGTGGAAAATCTTACCAATTTGTTGCAATATGTACCTTACATTAAAGAAGAAAAAGCCAAGGTACAATAGTTTGTGAAATGCCTACCTACGTTGTACAAAGAGCGCATTGAATTTGACAATCCGAAGATAATGGAAGAGGCTATAGGAAAAGTCAGGTTGTGTTACCAAAAATTCAAAAGCAAGGGGGAAAATTCTAAATTTTGGCCAAATAAGGACACAAATAAATCCATAATTGGTGCAAAACAATATAAGCAAGAATATCTATTTTTTTAGAAGGATCATCAATGGAAAAAGTTTAGCAAGGGGAATACCAACTTACTGACACAGTGTCAAGTTGGATAAAACATAATGAATTTGGATGGGAAAAAGAAGAGTGCGAGAAAAGAAAGAGAACCATTGAAATGATAGGGATGTGGTGAGCCTCATATGCTGAGAGATTGTCCACATAATCCCAAATGTATCTGAAATATTGAAGTTGTGTAGGAAGCCACCACCATGAATGATATTTCCAAGAATATTCTGAGAATAAGTGTTTCTTTAGAGGATAGACGAGCAAAAAATAAATCAACTATGATTGAGACCGAATGTACTCTCCGCAGGTGGTCTGCTTCTATTTTAATTGATCGTAGGGCTAGTTTAATTTATATTGGACATCATATGGTGGAAAAATGTGAACTTAAAACTAAAAAATATAAAACTGCTTGGTTGGTACAACTAGAAATGGGCACCAAGAGAAGGGTAACCAGCTAAGGAAATGTCCTCTTAATCTAAATGGCTACTTGAAAACAATAAATTTATATTTCCTTCCCTTAGGATCATATTACATACTAATAGGTATGGATTGGCTTGAGAAACAGGGAGCAATAATAAATTTCCTAGAAAAAACAGTTTGTTGTGTGAATCCACAAGGACAAACACAAACAATTCAGGGGGTGCCAAAACACATATCAATACGAACAATTTTAGTGGTGAAAATGAAAAGGAGTGCACACAAGGGCTGTCAATTATTCATGATTCCTGTAGAAGAGAGTAAACACAAAAATGAGGAGCCAACCTTAGATGATTTACCCATTATTTAGGATTTCCAAGATGTTTTTGCAGAGGAGATTCCCTGTTTACCACCGCACAGGGATATAGAATTTACCATCAATATGGTACTTGATGCAACCCTAGTGTCTAGAGAACCTTACTGTATGTGTCCACCTAATTTGTTGGAACTAAAAAAGCAACTACAAGAGCTGTCAAATGAAGGCCACATTAGGCCTAGTGTATCACCATGGGGGGCACCTATGTTATTTGTTAAGAAAAAGATGGCACATGCAGAATGTGCATCAATTATCGATAGTTAAACAAGTTAACTATAAAAAAAGTACCCATTCCCTATACCTATGATTTGTCTGACCAAGTGACAGGGACAGCCATTTTCTCAAATATTGACTTGAGAATAAGATATCATCAATTAAGAATAAAAGAGGAGGATGTTCATAAAACAATGTTTAAGACCAGATATGGACACTATGACTTTGTAGTGTTACCATTCAACCTTACTAATGCCCCAAAAGCTTTTATTTGCTTGATGAACAACATACTCAACAAGTATTTGGATAAATTTGTGATGGTATTTATTGATGATATCTTAATATATTCCAAAGATGAGGTAGAGCATAAGGAACACCTCAAATTGGTGTTGCAAACATTAAGCTAAAATCACTTGTATTCCAAATTCAGCAAGTGTGAGTTCTACAAACCCAAAATACAATAGTAGGGCCACATTATCTCTATGGAAGGACTGAAAGCTAAACTAGAGAAGGCGAAAGCCATGGTTAACTTTCCTGCACCAATAGATGTGTCTGTTGTTAGATCTTTTATGTGACTTGGAGGATATTATCGCAGATTTATAGAAGGGTTCTCTAAAACAAATCATCCCATTTCATCTTTATAGAGAAAGGGGGTAAAGTTTGAATGGACTGCAAAATGTCAAAAATGTTTTAATAAGCTTAAACAACTACTTACAACAACTCACATCTTGAAATTGGTATATCCAAACAAATAATTCTCATTTTGCATTGATGCTTGCATGGAAGGACAAGGGGGAGTTTTGTTGCAAGGTAATTTTGTAATAGCGTATGAATCTAGGAAATTGAAGACCCATGAAAAAATTATGTCATATATGATATGGAGCTAGTTGCTATCATACATGCCTTAAAAATGTAGAGGCATTATTTATTTGGAAAAAAATTATTTTGACAACACATCATATAAGCCTGAACTACCATTTTATCCAACCAGACTTACTTGTTATAAAAGCTAGATGGATGGTGTTTCTTAGTGAGTTCGAGTTTGACATAAAACACATAAAGGGTAAAGAAAGTAAGATAGCATATGGTTTGATCAGACATGACTATAATATAATGGAAGTGGTTTTTACTAGTATTAACACGTATGTTCTAGAGAAAATCAGACACTCCATGGCTAGTGACCCAAAATATTTGGAAATCCAACAAAAAATACAACAAATTGATGTTTGTGGTTATGCATAAAATGCTGGAAATTTTTTGATTTATAAAAATAGATTGTATATCACTGATATTCATGCTCTGAAACAACTAATACTTGATTAATATGATATGAATCCTTATGTAGGGCACCCAGAGTACCGAAACATGGTCACAACATTAAGAAAAAAATTCTTTTGCCCACGAATGAAGAAAGAAGTGCCTAAATATTTAACAAAGTGTTTGGAATGTCATCAGATAAAGGTTAAGCATTAACACCCAGCTGGGGTGTTGAATGCCCTATGTATCCCTAAAAGGAAGTGGGAAATAATTTCCTTAGACTTTATTACAAGGCAACCTAGAGAAAAAAGACAACATGACTCCATCAAGCTGGTGGTGGATACTTTAAATAAAACAATTCACTTGTTTCTTCTACAATCTATGTTTGGTACAACACAAATTAGTAAGATATTTATGAAGGAAAATTTTCTACTCCATGGAAAACCCAAGATGATAGTCTCAGACAATGATGCCAAATTTACCTCAAAATTCTGGAAGGCATTATTTGGGGGCATGGGAACCAAATTGATTTTTGGTACATCATACCATCCCTAAACAAATGGAAAAATGCAGAGAACCAACTAGATTTGCAAAGATATGCTTAGAATGTATGTTATGGATAGGCCTACAAAATGGAAGGATTTTTTGCATTCACCTGAATTTGCCTACAATAACAACTATCAAGGATCCATATAAATGAGCTCTTTTGAAACTTTGTATGGTAGAAAATTCCATACACCACTTGGTTGGAGTGAACCAGAGGATAGGCTAATTCTTGGGCCATATGCATTACAAGACATGGAACTGATAGTAAGAAGGATTCAACAAAATATTAAAACAACATAAGACTGACAAAAATATTATGCAGAGAAAATGAGATCACAGAAAGAGTTTAAAGTTAGTGACATTGTTTATTTAAGAGTAAAGTCAAGGAAAAGTACATTAAGAATGGGCACTTGTCCAAAATTGACACCCTAGTTTTGTGGGCCATTTGAGATTTTGGATAGAGTAGGACTTATAGCTTATCAAATAGAACTACCGAGTCACATTAAAGTTCATAGTGTTTTTCATGTCTCCTTACTTAAGAAATATATACATGATAATTATCATGTTATTGACTGGAAATTCTACAGGTGGAACTCGAAGGATATTTCATGGAAGAGCCACTCTACATTCTCAATCAAAAAGATATTTGGCTCCAAAATTAAGCCTTCACTCAAGTTAAAGTGCAGTGGAAGCACTATACTTCGAAGCAAGCTACTTGGGAGCAAGAAGATGAAATGTAGAAAAATTTTCCAACATTGTTTCAACCAAAAATACCTATGAAGTAAACACCGAGAGCATTGTTCATAAAAGGGGGGAATGATGTAATATCCATCTACTATTTAGCTTTGTTTTATTTATTTTTTAAACATCTATGCGTATAAGAATGGAAGAAAATCCATGAAGATACTTTGGGAAAAAAATGATGTAAATAAGTATTTCATTTATTAATAAAATGAATAAAACTTAGGCCCTTGGAGGAGACACATGAGAATGATATTGATTTCCAAAAAGAGAAAAAATCCGGAAGATCTCATTGCTAAGGAGATTGGATGAATGCCTTCAAACTAACGATTCTAGAAAAATTCTAGATAAGACTAAGGGTTGTGAGAGAAAAATCCCTTAGGAGGGCTTAGATGAGGAAATATGCTAAGCTGCTTGCACTTAAAGCACTACAGGGGGGAAGGCTGGCTATTAAGTCAAAATTCTAGGGAAGTGGGCAACAAAACCCACAAAAGTTGGATGCTACAAGAAGGAAACAATCATCTTGAAGGAAAGGTATAAATTGTCCATGGAGGGGATCAATGAGGTGGTTGATTCCATTAAATTTCATCTCATCTTGGGGGGAACATGAGGATTTGGGGTTCAAGGTTGGGTGGAAAAGTGTTCTTCCCACTTGAATTTTCAGCCAGTAGTCAGTGAGAAATTCTTCTTACTATTAATTTGTGGATTTGCATATTAAAATATGAGGTTGAAATTATATGTTTATGATTTTATATTATTATTTATATAGATTTTCATTATATGCCATAGTTAGCATAATGGTGAACTGAATCAACTAGAAATGATTTCTATTAGTATGGTATTTCATGTATATACTCAACAGACTATGAGCGTGATAAAAGGAAATATGGTAGTAGGAAATATGAAGGAAAAATAAATGTTAGGAATTTTCCATGATTCTATTTATTTATATCTAGTATGTAAATCATCATGCATGCAAATGAAAAATTTGGAAGAGATCCTGTTTATGGGAGACGATGTAGCAGTGATGAAAATCAGATGAAAGAATTAATATGTTCACATTTTACTTACTTAGGACTGATTGTTATGTACAAGAATATGATTTCTTTTTGGCTAAGATGGTTAATTATTTATATATACATGATTACTAGTTATTGAAAGTATAATAGTGGCTCAGATGTCTAATCGAATAATACAACTGAGCATACTATGGATATCCACATCTCGGAAGGGAATACTAATTTCAGTAGTTTTAGTGATCAACATGAAGGCACAAAAACTAAGAGATAAGCCTTAGTGATCAACATGAAGGCACAAAAACTAAGAGATAAGACTTGTCACAGGAACAAAATGATACATATATACTAACCATAGTATAAGAAAAGGGTAAAGTAGTCAAATAACTGAGGGGATTTTGCAAGTTGCATAGGTTATCATATAGAGCCGTAAACCCCAAGAAATATGGAAAGGAAGATTTATGGGTGGCTACTTAAGTCGAGAGAACTAGAACAAGTATTTGACCGTCGACCCTAATTTGTAACATACCCTATCGAGTTGTTAACGAATGAATAGAAATGTTTTTGATGCTAAATTCTATTAGGAACCTACGTAAATTATAGTACTTTAATGACAAGATAAACACATATACATAGACAGTAATCTGTGCTACAAGACAGATGAAAACTTTGTAATTTAATAACGGTATACATGCAACCTTTATGCAGGGAAGTTCGTAGCTGACTAGACCAACAAATCGAGCTAAAGTATCAATAATTCACTATTAAAACAAAAGCACAGTCCATAATGCTTGAGCAGTAAAATATATATATTTCGGGGGGGAACTTAGTCGTCTATAATGACTCAAGAAAACATGTAGAACTACATTGTAACTAATACAACCGTGGAGGTCACACAAAATCTCCACAAACAATGATTCATAAGAAATAAATATCAAAAGGAAATGCAAACCATAAGCCATAATTATCACCATGTACTTTCACTGCAAATAGTTTATTACATCAACAATGGAATTTCCCATGCAATTAAATGTAATCCAAATCTAGAATCCAATGGGATATAGTGAGCACATGACCTCACATGTTTCTTTAAAAGATTTTTTTGTTTTTTAAAACTAACAAACACAACCACCGCCCTATGTGGAAAATGATACACAGAGAGAACATCCTAAGTTAAGCGAACCAGAAAATGTCTTCTTATGGGTTTTATTTTACTTAAATTCACGAATCCAAAGCCTATCCTAGAGGAAGTACACCCTTAGGAACTAGTGTAGAGCACCAACCTAAAGAAGGGAACAAAAATAGAGTTGTCACCAATGAAGAAAGGAAGAAAACTCAAGGGTAGCAACCATAACTCCCATGAGCGCAATTATTATACCTACGAAGCAAATGAAAGGCAACCATTAAACCCATGAGGGGTTAAGGACAATAGAAAACACGACTTAAAATAATATAACAAATACATAATCCTTGAGGCTGGAAGAGGGGTTGAGTGTTTACCTGTGAAATGAAGAGTGAGTGGGGTTCGTTCCCGTAATTAAGGAATGACAGATTAGCAACTTCAAGAGAGGACCCTTAAGGGCTACCACTGCAACCTTCGATAGAGGAAAAGAAATTTGAAACTTGACCTGAGCTTGATAAGTTTCACGGAAATCTCTCTGCATATCTGGAACCACCACCAATACCATTGTAACCTGTAAAAGAGGCACATCGGTTAACCGAATATTAACTGAAGGAGAGAAATTAGATTTAAAGATACGATAATATAATGACTTGGTGGACAGAAATGTTCGTAAATACCTAAAATTAACTCGCCTTTTCTTCCATAGAGTAAACCCGTGGCCTCAAGGAAACTGTACATTAAACCCTTATTGCTAGAAGATACAATAGTAGCATCGTGTCATGCATAGATGAAAGTAACAAGATGCGGTCATGACTAAGTTAAAAACAAAGTTTAGATACTGTGAAAGCGTGAAGATGACACTCCTGTGTTCCCTGCATGATACTCAAAGGATTCAAAACTGTAAAAGTTCCTGACCCATGAGGAAAAAAGAAATCTAGTGGCATCAAAGGGAAACAATAGGTCTTAATGAAGCCATTGAACAAAAAAATACCCCACCTCAGAAATACCTTGATGAAATTCAACCCCAAAGTTGTGCTCTTCTCGTGAGGAAGAGAATAGGTAAGTTGCCGATGTTTCTGGGAAGAAGCTGCAATAAATAAGAGAGGGGAGTTAAAATTCATTCAAAAAAATAAAATAACAAAAGAACTGAAACCATATAAAAAGGAAATATACATCGAGGAGTGTCGAGTTTGTGGGTTACCGTCGCATCTGTGCTATCGTAGAGGGCCAGGTGTTTAAGGGGAACAAAGGGTGATAGGCTGATGCCAACAACAAAAAGAACGCATTGACCGGGTGATTAGGGTTACCATCGATTTAGCGTTATGAAAGTTAATCAGAACCATTGATGCTGACTCCTTCTCCCAACCATCCACATGTTATCGCCCATCAATCCCAATGCTGCCATTATGGTCACATGATATCCATGTGATAATGGTCGAAGCCAATTTCATAGCTAGATGCCCAAGGGGAAATGGCACAGGTAGCATGGGATTACATCAAAGGGTTTTGACACCAAACTTATAATATATCGGAGGTGAAATTCATAATGTCTCATGGTTAATTAATAGGGAAAAATTTGAGTTAATGTATAGGAAATGCACCTTATTATAACGATTCATCCAAATGAAGTATTTCCTTCCTACGACCCTCAGGGTGTATAGCTGTTAATTAGGAGAAGGGGGTATTCCCCTCACACATAAATTAATAGTTCGGTTAACCACCGGTAAGTACGAAGAAGTAAATTACTTAGGGATGACAGTAACATTGTATTCAGAAATTTAACCCATGAGCCTTGGTGGTACACTTTAATAAATGAAAAGCCTTAGTGAAATGAAATTGTAGTAAAGGGTTTTTTTCGTTAGATTTCACTCATATCTATATAAATACATAATTCAGAAAAAGGGATATTATTCAAAAAAAGGTGTGTAGGAACTAAGGTATGTGAGACACACATTAGTCGGATGATACTTTGGAATAATGTATTAGGTTCATTTTTATTTGTTATATGGTTTAGAATTTGACTTCGTCAAACATTTAAAAGTCAAAATTTGGAGAATTATTATATATTCTTTTCACGAGATGAAGTACATCCACAACATATATCATTGGAGTGGTTTATAATGCG
>APFE030708460.1:89497-109032 GCA_000404065.3 Pinus taeda
TAGGCTTGGCAATCTCACCCAAACAGGTGCTGAGGTTATCACTGCTGTAGAGGGATCGAATGATGGGTTCCATGGCTTCATGAATAGGCCTGATTTTTCCCAAAACCAAGGGCCGGAATCTAGAATACATTGTCTGCTTTCAGGGTTTTCAAAATCTACTATAAAAAAACCTCTAGCACAGGGGTAGATATTAATTTCATCAGAAATGATAGGTTTCCATACCTCCGAGATCCAATTGTGGAGTGCTATCAGCCGCGGCCAAAAACCATTGAACCGACAAATTAGGGCACTTTCAGAGAACTTCAAAGCTTCATCGAGTGAGTCTTGGACCACTTGGATAGTGGGAGCTGGGGCTTCACTCACGATATGGGCAGGAGATTGCCCTCCAGAGACGGACGAGCCACCAGTTATTTTTGCGAAGCTCAAAGCCATATTTTACGCAGATCTGAGAATGCTGGAACAGCAGCAAATATTTGAACTGCAGACCCTAAAAACGCTGAAACAGAACTGTGTCCTCCACACGTTACGTTGCCTCCAAAAATTACGAATCCACGGGATCTGCGATCCACCTAGTTGCCTTTGCAAGAGAACCTTAAACATGTGTGGTTGTGCTCATTTAGTTCTGCCCTGACCGCGTACAAGAGCTTCTCTCGTCAGGATTAACCAACCTCCCGTTCGGCCAACCTTTGTGAGAATCTTCATGCACTGCAAGTCTGAAGACAGTCCCAAATCTATACGCAGATTTGCTCCTTAGTTTGCGAGCGATCCTAACGCTCCTTTACTTCTGCCAAACCGTGCGCTGATTTCCTGTCCCAAACCGTGTATCCAATCTTCGAATCTGTATTCACATAAGCCAACCCAGATCGGCGAACTGCAGAAGATCGACGAACTAATCCCAGAAGATCGGCCAACTGCCGAAGATCAGCGGACTGTTCCCGCCCGGGTAGCTAAACACCATGGTGTGAATGACCTCAGGATCACCAGGAAGCAAGCAGAAGATTCGATTAGACCGCAGAGATCTATTGCCGAAGAACCGCAGAGATGACCCGAAGAACCGCAGAATTAGTTGAACCTCGAAGAACCGCAGAAGATCAGCGAACAGCAGAAGAACCGCCGAAGATGAACCGCAGTTACAGTTTGGGAAGGCGAGGTATATGAACCGCAGTTACAGTTTGAAAATCATACATTCTTGCTTGTAATAAGACATTCAAATTGAAACTTTAGATAATTTTTTTTGTTAAAATAATTTTATTAAAACATTGGCTAAAAATTAAATGTAGTGATAGGTCAAAGTAGATTAATATTGGACCAACATTGCTATAGTCCCTGTGTTGTGGAAAGCAAGAACTAATAAAATTGAAAATTGTTACTATGATAAATTAACCAAGTACTATAAGAAACAAAACATGTCTCTGACAAGGGAATGTAGATTTCCTTAAAGGCAATAGATATACCATTTAAAGAGGAAACTTATTTAGTAATATCCACATATACCAGAGACCAATTTAAAATCAATGAGATTTCACAAGTTGGAAAAATAGTATATATATCATTTATAGCAACTCTATTCATTTCGAATAAGAATCTACATATAAATGCCCTAACAAGGCTATTGTAAAAATAGTTAATTCAAATACAACAGATTCAATAATGAACTAGA
This sequence comes from Pinus taeda, assembly GCA_000404065.3. Lineage (NCBI taxonomy): Eukaryota > Viridiplantae > Streptophyta > Pinopsida > Pinales > Pinaceae > Pinus > Pinus taeda. The sequence continues at coordinate 91,158 of APFE030708460.1, forward strand.
ACTTCATGGAAAACTCTAACTATGTGCCAAAGGCAACAATTTTTCATTAAGAAATTTTAGTATATGTCTATGCATCCAAGAGCCATTCCTATTCCATACTAAGTCGTAGTTGAACCAAGAAAAATAGATAACAAAAGTATGACTCCAATTTTTACGAAAGGAACTGTAAAGGGTACAAAGGAATTTAGCTTTCTGAGAGTAACCAGAGTTTCGTTGAAGACTAAATATGCATGGTGAGGATTTGGTGATGCAACATGTAGCAACATGGTAGATAATTTAAACTATAATGTGTAAGTTAATTGAAAATTTAAGTCACAAATAATGGGAAATTCCAATAAGAAATAATTTTCTCACCTATGATATCACTATGATGAAGGGCCACACTATGGCCAATGTTGGGACATGAAACTCCCATGGTTAGAAATCCCCTTTGATAAAATAGATAAAATGCATTATGGAAACCAAAAATTCCTGAAAAAGGATAAAGGACATGTACCTACATGTTAAGGGTACAGTATCTGTCATGGTCTAGAAGCTAGCCACTTCAATTTTGACCAAAGTAAATCTCACCAAAACTATTTGAAATAGTAGGTGGAAGGAATAATCTCTCTCACACTCAATTCAAAATAAACATGTTAAACTTTAGATACTTCACTAAAATAAACCGAAACTAGGGGGAACTTGTAAAGAGTAAGTGAGTGAAAAGAATAGGAAAGCATGCGATGTTATTAGTGGAAACCCTCGAAGAAGGATCTTCCTCCATGGTTGAGAGAAAAGACAAAGGTTTGAAACCCAAATGTCCACACCATGGCAACAGAGGCTGAGAAAAACTAGGTTTTCAAACCCACAAGCAAACCACGAAAAGGCCTTGTACACAACGTGAATCATTATTAAAAAGTAGTTTTACTTGTATCAAACCACAAATAGTAAATAGAAATCAAAGCATGAGGATGGAGAAAAAATACCAGTGAAAGATTCACATGATTCTTTGAATTCCACCACTAATATAAAGAAATGAATGGTAAAGAACTGTAGTAAAGGGATTATGATAATCATGCAAGAAAACCATAATTGGAAGCCATTCCCCTGTAGCATAATGAAATGGCAAACAAAAAAAAATGAAGGAAAGATCATGAAACAAGAATAGGGGTCCTTTATAGAACCATAAACCCTAAGATTTGGCACTATTAGATCAGACAAAGCCATATGAACATTCCACATAAAGACACTACAAATTCCCACATGAAAACCATGTGCCAACACCTAGTTGGGTACATGCTATAGGTCCAAGCAACAAGTCCATGTGATACCAAGTACATAATCAATTCAATTATGCACATATTCATAAATGCAAAAAGAAATTCATTATAATGTTAAACCAAAGTCACAATATAATTATTGTCTATATTCAAAAGGGTGAAACGTTATATCACGGTATGGTCTCTAATGAATATTTTCCATGATATATTCCAAAACATAATCTTATCTAGTGTCCAGCATAAACAAGCCAATGGTTATAAGATACCAATGGGTGTAATTAATAATGGAATGCAAAGATTTAATAACTATGTAAACACTATAATCCACTGAAAGAACTTTGGAGAAATTTTTCCATATGAGGAATACAAAGTGTAAAGAGTGTAAGAGAGAAAGGAGATTGACGTAGGAAAAACTTGCGATACCCACAATATGCATATAAAATGCATAATCTAATCAATCCCATGAATTTCTATGACCTACTTGGTCACACCTTCATAACATTAAGGCTAAGGCCCCTTGAATAAATCTCATGCGGAATGATTCAACAACTAAACCCAACCTGACCCTTAATTAATCCTTTTCATGAAACCTTTCAACTAAATAGAATATGCCTTCGGAACTCTCGATTTGGGATATGCAATTAACCTTTCCACCATTGATTTCATCCATCAGATCAATGGTTGTCACAATATCGCATCACACCATCATGTGCCTTCATCACCTCTCGCATGCGACATGCCACAACACAACCAAACTTCAAATAAATTAAAATCGTGCCTATGACCTCCTCTATTCCTCTCTCCACAAATCGTTTCACTTCAATCTCCACCGTCAATCTTACCCTTGATCTGACGGCTACAATTTTTCCCGATCAACAAAATAACCCAACACTTTATAATCATTGATCAAGATCTGCTTGATTCGATGGCCCCCAACGATATTGGGTGGATCACTTACACGACAGTTACTACCTTTACGAAGCTGATAAGGAAATAAGTCCTCTATCTATAGAAGTTCAGGTCTACTCTTGAGGCCAAAGTTTGATCTCTTTATGGCCCAATATCTGTTGGATAACGAAGGCCATTAAATCCTACAGTTTGTGGCAGTTCAACTAGCACACGGGTTATCAACCAACTTAAACCCGTAATTGATTGTGATGTAAGCATTGACTGTGGGATCGAGGGTTAGGATTTACTACGGAACTTTAACCATGATAAAGGGAATTTGTTCTCTCCTACCTCCGTTGTTCTTTGTTTCTTCAATGGATTTCTATGATTTCAGCTTCCTTCAGGGTTCTAGTCCTTCGTTGTTCTACCACAACTCTCTCCTTAACTCATGCCTTTATGATCTTCCACCTTCACTGTAACACTAAAGGCTTCCTCTTGTACTGTTGATGTGTACAAAGCCATAATGCCTCTCTGTTACTCTTCTCTGTATTTCGCCTCCCTTCTAGATCTGTACCTGCAACCTATATTACGCAGAATAACTCAAGATCATATACAATATACATCTCAATTACTCAATACACACACATGAACTCGGAATCAAGTTGTCTATTTAATAAACATGTATTTAAACATGAACCCTTTCCTTGGCCTGATCTTCTGTATCAGTGGCCTTTGTTCCTCTCTGCTCGTAGGCTTAACTGACTCTTTGACTCACTAACTACTCTCTAATTACTCCTCTAACTACTGAGTCTTTATGCCTTTTAGGCTTACATTTATACATAAGGTTCTATTGAACTAATTTTGGTTTAGATCCTTAATCTAATGAACTAACTCCTTAATATCCTCTAAGTCCACTTTTGACTCCTACTTATCCCTAAAAATCCTCTCTAGCTCCTCGAATCATGAAACCACTTTCTAGTCCAAGACGTACAATTGATTTCTAACTCTCTCATCATCATTAATCACCCATGTTCTCCTACATTCGAGAGAATTTACAAATATCCTCACAATGTCTAGTTAATTCCTATTCTAATCACTTAAAGCATTAGTAATTACATACATAGGAATCTAACTTCCTTGAAAACACAGGACCCCCTAAGTCAACTAAAACATAATGAAATTGTTGAGCTATATGCTCCTGCATCAGACTCCCAAGGTTAAAATAACCATAATATCCTGATCATGTGCTTTTGTCCTTTGTCTCCCTGGATCCCACACTTTCTTCTGTAATTTTCCTTTGGTTGTTGATGTTGTTTGTTGTTGTTCTCCATGTCTCCACACTTTATGCTGCATTTCCCCACTAGCTATTATCCCACAGTCTGTTGTTGTCTTTCTCTTTCTATTGTTCCTTGGTCTTCTTATTGTTGTTTTCTTATGAGGCACCTTCATTATCAATCATATTATTATTTCAATATCTATGTCCAATCTATCCTTTGACTAATAATTACTATGCCAATTGTTTTTGTACTCTGTCCACTCATCTTCAAACTGATGTTTACTGTCTTGTCTTTGAAGTTGTTGGATCCTTACTACCGCCCTTTCATCCTTACCCTCTTGTTGTTGTCCAAAAAACCTCTGTTCAATATTTGTAAATTTACTTTCAAAAAGTAAATTATCCTCCAATATCCTTTGTAATTGATTCCCCTCAAATACATCGCTATGTTTTTCATCGTTTCCAACATATTTTCCTTCCTCTTCCTTCAAAACTCTCAGTAATTGTCCTTCACTTTCTTGACTAATTTTAACAATCAATTTAACTTCTTCAAGCATAGTATCTTCATGCTTTTCTTTTTCCTCATCAGCGTGTCTGTCCTGGCAACTTCCAGCCTTCTTCAGTTATAAAACTAACTCCTCATTTTGAAAGATGTCTGTCTCATTTTCAACAAATCCTGTAATCATAAAACAATTATTAGAATTAAAAATATAAGGCCTTATTGCGTTTTCCTTCTTTGGCAACATCTTAGTATGCTTCTTTGAGTTTTCCTTCAATTCCTTTGTCAACACATCAGTATGTTGACTTAAACTCTCCTCTGTATCATCTATTTCAATGATATCTCTCTACTCTGGTTCATAATAATGAACTCCTCCTTCTGTAATGTTAATTTGCTAAACTTTAATTACCATCTCCTTTTCCTTATGATTGTCATTCATGACAATTTCTTTGTCTTCTTTTTTCAGCAATCTATCCTTAGTATATATCCTCTTCTTTTCCAACTCCCTTCTTTGAAAGTCTAATTTTCCACATAACTCAATAATTTCAATTGGAGTAGAATTTGGAATTTTGACAAAATTTTCCATACCTTCCTTTGTTATTGACAAATCATCATATGTCCTTTATCCCTTTGCTAAATATTTTTCACAGACTTCATCTTTCTTAACATCCTTCAGTAGATGTCCTTCTTCTTCAATACATTTTGCGTTGTTCTCCCTCTGTAACCCTTATTCCAAAGCTATCCTTGTCTCATCATCTACATTAATATTCTCCTTCATTTGTTCTTCATCAATAACATTAATCAAATTTATTAGATTGCCTCTCTGAGACAATATTCCTTCATTCTTCATCAAAATAAGATCCTGATCTTCCATCTCTATGACAACATTAAATGACTATCTTCTCTCATTGAGTAACTCATCGATGGACGCTTCCTGCTATATCCAGTCAAATTCTTCCTCTTTTAAGAATTTTTCTTGGTCACCTTTTACTTCTATATCTTCATCTATTTTGAAGACATCTTCAAAAGGTTGCTCTCCTCCTGCAATACCTGCACTTATACACAAACTATCAATTTTAAAAACATAAGACCTTGTGGTCTCACTTGATACTTCCATCATCATATCTCCTTGCTATTTTGAATCCTTCATATGATTCATAAGATCTTCCACAGATCTCCAGTCTTAATCTTCACCCAAAAATTCACCTTGTTCTATTTCACAAATGGAAACATGCATTTTCAACTCAGCTTCTCTGAGTTCTTCCACTAGCCACTTCACTTGCCTCTATTGCAACATTTTCTGTAACTCAAACCATTTCACTATCTTTTTCCTCAAGAGCCAACCTCGTCTTTGGCTTTCCTCTAGTATCATCCTTAATACATTGAGTTGTTGTTTCATCTCAACAATCCCTTTGTCACGCTCCTCTAGACTCATCCTCTTGCCATTTAACTTGGCATTCTATTTATTCACTTTTCTTCTAATGTGGTCTTCCTTAGAACCTTTTTTATCCCTATTATGACTATATGTAGTCATCTTCTTCCCTATCTTCATGAGTTCCTCACTCACTTACTATGAGCTGCATTAAACTGTCTGCAACAACAAGTCCTCCATGCTGCAACTTACCTCACCAATCTTTCCTCTGTACTTAGTATTTTGGCAAGCACTTGGTTCTCTATTCTCTAGAACCTCTTTGAGCACTTCTCTCTACTCCTTATAGGATTCAACTCATCTGCACCTTTTAAGAACACAATTGTCCTCTTGTACTTCAATCACAAATGAAATACTAGGTTATGACCATCTCCTTTTTCACTCAGAAACTCTTACCAGATTTCTTCATCCCTTAGCAATTCTACCTACATCCTTTGTGGAATTGCCTTTGTGAGCTACAGTAATACCTCTGCAGTAACAAGTCTCCTTCTTACTACGTATGTCTCACTAAGCTTCGCTCCTCTGAGCTTAGTATTTTAGCATTTCTCTGGTTCTTTCCTCTGGAACCAATTGAGCACTCCTTTCTCTAGGTTGTTGCAATATTCTCACCTTCCTTTGTTGTCACCTACATGGATTCACAAGTAGTCTTCATCCATTATTCACACTTGAGTGAATCTCCATTTTCCTCAAGAAAACAAACATCTATGTGTTTTCTTTATGCTTCTGCAATCTCTTCTTAAGAATATCACTTACTCTCATCTTATGTCATGTCTTCTACTTATCAGATTCAAATAACCGGATCTCCTCTTTCTTTTGCAATCACACTTGTATTCTGCACAATTCTTCTTTAATTAAAAGGAGCTATAACTAGCTCTGATACCACTGTATGACATGAAAAACTATGATACCCATAGTATGCATATAAAATGGTTAATCTCATCAATCCTAAGAATTTCTATGACCTGCTTGGTCACACCTCCATAAAATTAAAGTTAAGGCCCCGTAACTAAATCTCTTGCATAATTATTCAACAACTAACCCCAGTCTGACCATTAATTAATCCTTTTCACGAAACCTTTCAACTCAATAGAATATGCCTTCAGAACTCTCAATTTTCGATATGTGATTACCCTTTCCACTGTTGATTTTGCCCATCAGATCAATGGTGGTCGCAATATCACATCACACCATCATGTGCCTTCATTGCCTCTCACATGTGACATGCGACAACACAACCAGACTTCAAATAAATTAAAACCACGCCTATAACCTCCTTGGTTCCACTCTCCACAAATCTTTTCGCTTCAATCTCCACCATCGATCTTACCCTCGATCAGATGGCTACACTTTTTCCCGATCAACAAACTAACCTAATGCTTTATAATCCTTGATCAAGATCTGCTTGATTTGATAGTCCCAAGCGATATCGGGTGGATCACTTATGCGATGGTTACAGCCTTTATGGAGGCGATATTCATAAGTCCTCGATATATAAATGTTCAGGTCTACTCCTGAGGCTAATGTTCAATCTCTTTATGGCCCGATATCCATTGGATGATGAAGGCCATCAAATTCTACAGTTTGCGGCACTTCAACTAGCACAGGGGTTATCAACCCACTTAATCCCATAGTTGACTGTGACATAAGTGTTGACTGTGGGGTCGATGGTTAGGATTTACTACAGAACTTCAACTATAATCAAGGGAATATATTATCTCCTACCCCCGCTGTGCTTTGTTTCTTCAATGTCTTTCTGTGGTTTCAATTTCCTTCATGGTTCTTTTCCTTTGTTGTTCTACAACAACTCTATCTTAACTTAACTCCACTCATGCCTTTATGCTCCTCTACCTTTACTGTAACACTAAAGGCTTCCTCCTGTACTGCCGATGTGTACAAAGCCATAATGCCTCTATGTTACTCTTCTCTGTATTTCACCTCCCTTATGGATCTATACCTACAACCTATATTACACAGAATAAATCAAGATTATATACAATATACATCTCAATTACTCAATACACACACATGAACTCATAATCAAGTTGTCTATTTAATAAACATGTATTTACACAGGAACTCTTTCCTTGGCCTGATCTTCTGTATCAGTGGCCTTTGTTCCTCTCTTCCTGTAGCTGTAAATGACTCTTTGACTCACTAACTACTCCTCTAACTACTGACTCTTTATGCCTTTTAGGGTTACATTTAATACTTGAAGCCTGATGGAAAACATGTTGTCATGCATGGATTGACAATGTTTGTAAAACTATTTTTTGAATGTTTATGATTCATGTTTTCTTTCACCTGTACTAAAGTAGTTGAAATATTTTAGTCATTTTAGTGCTTATCTTATTAGAAATGTGTTGTAATGGTTATAAAAATTGTGGCATCTATTTAGAATATTCTTCTTGATGTTAGGAGATTCTATTTTTCTTGTGTGCACCCCTACTAGTGTCGTACTATTACCTCTCTTTTAGAGGCTCACATTTCTTCCTTATGCACTACAAAAATCTTTATACACCTACAACATAACATTCACCAGGCACACTTACATGTTTTCTGCAAAGGCACATACATGGTTCTCTCTCTTGTTGACACCTGAAGTAATGGAAAATATATAAGACTATATGGTAACTATTATAAATCATGAGACATCTCTAATTTCATAGGAGGAACCTACTACTTTTTTTTTTCCTTGGCCTCCTTTTCAATCTTTGATGAGGGTACCTCCTCCTGATGATAATAACATTGGGAAATCTGCAAATAAAATTCATAATCCATCTTCACATCCTTCTTCCTATTTTCATGACTCAGATCCCATGAAGGAAATCCCATAATGGTTCATCAAGTCCATGGTGAATACTAATTTATCCATTCCTCAAGATGGTATTAACACTCATAACTATAGCCTTGAATCTGTTTTGGCTTCCTATAATCTTATATATTTTCTTTCTCATGATCCCTTGCCCCATTATTTTCTTGATCAACCTACTCCAAATCCAAGCAATGAAAAGGTGAGAGGTAGTCACATTTTGCAGGTGGTGAAGTAATAAGGTAAGTATTCTTTCTATATTTCTCCCCTTTTCCAAATCCCTTCATGAAAATATGATAGTTCCTCATCCTTGGACGCTTTTCGATGTAGTAATATCAGTAGTGAATCAAATGAAATGTGTCTACTTAATCAATCTCAAATCAAGAAAACCAAAAATTCTAGCGATGATGACTTTGTTGATGCATGCGATGATTAATGCCCGAGGTGTACTAGTTGATCTTTAGGTGTCTCATCTAGAATATGATTATGTGAAGAAGATGTTGTTATCAAAACTTCCTCTTCATATCTCTATCCCTTGTGCCCTACCATTTGTAATGAATAAACTTGCAATGAAGATACTCCATGCTCTTCAAATTATTCATTTGAAGAGTTAAAATTTCAATTGACACAAGGTGGTGAGATTATCCATGATGAAAATGAAAACATTCAACTCATTAAGTATTATTTCCATCCCTCGTCATCTCATGTTTTGCATCAAAGAATCTATTCAAGTTAGTTTTCTCATGAACTTTCCTGAATTCATACATCTTCAAACTTGTGATCAAAAGAATATTTCATCTAGATTAATCTGGTTGTTGAAGTTATAAAATCTGATCAAATTAGTGAAAAAAATGGTTGGCATCTGGTCAAGAGTGGTATTATTGAAATTGGTGGTGGTATCTATCCTTACACCATGAATGATCTTGCTCAATATTCAAAACGTGATTTTACAATCCTTGAGAATTTGGGGACTTGCCAGGAAGTTGAGGCACCTCAACCTCTATTGATGGTGATGTCAGGTTCTCACATCTCTGGTGATGTTCCTGGACTAAGTCAAATCTGGTTTCTCTCATAAAATCCTTTTCCTCGCATGGTTTTATTTAATGTAAATTCCTTCTTGAAATATGTTTGGTATTTTGGATTTAGTCTTTCAAAATTTTGAGATTCAATTTCTGATTGGATTGAAGATTCTATTTTAAATAATTTATCTCCATCCAAGGATATGATATCAAACTTGGGTTTAGAATGTGTATCACTCATATATTCATTGAATTGTGAAGTTAATGAATTGAAATATCATCGTTGGCCAAAGAAACCATGTCTATAAGATTCATTTCATAATTAGCAACTCCTGGTTTTTCTTGTGAATTCCATATCGTGAATCATGTTCATCATCACACCTAAAATCCTTTTGAGTGCTAAAGAATGGATGAGTTATTGTCTGAATGAATTTCTTCTTTATTCACTATATCTTGACTACTCTCATGTGTTTGTTATATTTTCATTCCTTGTCACTTATTTCTATGGTTATGATGCTAGTGCAGTGCATTTCTAGTAACAAGGAAATTGTTTGTTAGATTTATCATGTGAGGAATATGATTCATTTGTTCAAGGAATTTGTAAATATGTTCAAACTGATCTATATTTGTTATCCTCTAACAAAAAATCTCATGACAAAAGTGGTCCATATGATCATAATATGAATTGTCATTCGTTTTATCATTTTCCCACTAGTATATTTGATCAAAATTATTTCACATTGATTAATATTTATGGTTTATCTCACCATTCATATACTTGTCAAGAAGATGAGGAAATTCAAACTTCGATGATGGGCATGTTAGGTCCTCACTATCCTAACAAGCCTTTCGAATATGATCAGATTTATTTTCCCATACAATATTCTCATCCCGATCCCGTGCTTCTAATTGAAAATTTGTCTCTTCAAAGATTTTAGGATTCTCAAGAGGACTGTTTTGAGATTCATGATCCAATCACTGAATGGTTCAATAAATCTTACCTGGAAATATCCATCGTAAATAACAAGTTTCAACCTTTTCTCACACTTGTTAAGGAGTACAATGAAAAATGAAGATACATTTGCAAGATGCCCCTAAGGTTTTTCTTCTTACAGTTTTCTTAAAAAGGTAAGAGTGTGAAATGGTTAGAAGTAATGGTTATGACATATATTTTTGTTGATATGAAATGCCTTCAATTTTTTGTGCAAAATATTCAACATATTATCTTTTTTTTTTGTATATTATTTCATCTCATTTTTCAATCATATCTTTGTGATTGCAGTTCAGGAAAGATTACGGTGGTAGATTGAAAATTTCATTATACATGATCTCGATTGTCTAGCTATTTAGGTTAGGAGTAGGTCTAGATACATTTTAGTTTATCTACACATTCATCCTACATTCATTCTCAACAGTTTGTCTTTTGTTTTCTCATTTTGGTTTCGCATCATCTTTTCGAGTAGCATCCTTTTGTTTTGTCCTTCTAGTTTTGTTTCCTTGTGTTTTATCTTTTTCTTTTTGTTTAATGAGACTTTGCATGAAGGATTTACTCTTTTGGCTCAGAAGCCATTATGGAAAAATAGAAACGGATTTTGTAACACTACAACATTTGGGTAACTCTCTATTGTTCTTCCTGGTTTTGGTTACACCTTTTGGCCAATGATGTTTTGATGAAAAATGCAATCCTTGCAAAAGGGAAGCCTTCTATTGAACCATGATATCCATGTCTATTCTGGAAACCTCATGACTACACTTGGATCTTTATGTATTAGTGTTCTTAGGATGATCCAATCAAGTAGTGAAGGACAAGGGGAAAATCTAAATGAGCGAACTAATATCAGAGGTTTTATATATGCTTCTCTAAAGGGACAACCTATTCTTCTCTCAATAGGTCAGGATCTCTCTTCCACCCATGAAATAAATAAGTTACGATGCACAATCCTATATAAAATAAATCAATAAAGGTGAAATAAGAGAAAGACTTCCAATGTAGAGAGGTGAAGCAAGCAACTCTGCCAGGGTACTGTCCAGGTTTGCTAGAAGGAGAGTAATGTTTGTGTCCCTGAAGTGACTCCGTTAGGGTACTGTCAAGGCCCGCCAGAAGTGGAGCAACACCAGAGATGAAAAAATACACTCTGAAAATATAAAGCTCATGAGGTTATGTTTATGTTTAACAAATTAAAGGAATGCAGGGGACTATGTTTATGCATGGGGTAAGTGGAGAAGCGATGGTAATATGAACGATGCATCAATACTCCCTGAAGAACTAGACCTTGCATGAAAGAATTGACCAAGGTAGAGAAAATGAGGTTCTACTAGAGTGTCACCAAGTGTTGTCGCTATGAAAAAAACCATACAAAATTTTACTCACTTGAATTTCGGAGCCTACTTTGGAAGTTACGATAGGTCGTTTCATGTTCACTTCTTATTCGATCGAAGTCACTTGCTGACACATGCTCAGTTCGCAACAAGTTCACGAGGTAATATTTTACGTAATCTTGAATAATCAAAGCACAACCCATTAGAATAGGGCTTTTACAATGTTCAACCCATGTCAAAATCCAGTGCACACTTTTGTTGACAGTCCCTCACTTTTGGCTATGTTCGTACTTCTATTTCGGTGAGTTTTTCAAATTGTCGCCTTTATGCACCTTCGCTTTTGCAAGTGTTGTTTTCATGTTTTTTATTATATATTTTTCTTGATTTAACTTTAATTAGTGTCAATTTCATGCTATCTTCTCTCTAACATGTGTCACTTTCACTATGGTTCACATATTGTAAGTGTCCTTTGCACTTTTCCTCCTCATATAGCAAATGTCATCTTTTAGCATGTTAAGTGTCACACATTATATAAAAGCTAGTTATGGCGTGTTTGAAGGGGTAATATTTCTAATAATGAGTTTTTCTCATCATATAAACATGTATAGTACTCGTTTCCAAAGTTTTAATCATTATCGCATAAGTGTCATCACGGTCGCCGCAAAGTGTATCTTTGGTGTCGCACTTGGTGTAGGTCATCACAAAGTTGCTTCATTAAGGAAAGGATGTTGTTCACGTGTTTTGAGTGTTCCACATTATGTCGTTGGGTTATTTGAGTGTGTGGGCATGTTCAAATTCATGATTTTTCTTATCTTCCTCTCACTGATCCAACACATAGCCAAATTGGGAAAAATCTCTGACGAGACAACTTGGCCTCCTTTAGTCATCCTGAACTATATATTGCATATTCTCAGCTCTCTAACAAAACCATTATATTCTAGAACTATAAAATGTGTCATTTCTTGCTTCCAGAATTTCACACTGCATAATATTAGTACTCAGTCCCAACCCTTGAGCTCCAGAACTGCAAAATCCTTGCCTCTAGCCAACCTTCTTTATGCATTGTGCAATCTCAAGCATCAAGTCTCGACCTTCAACTCTAGATCTACACAAATCCATAATTACTTAGCTTCTATCCCTCTTGAACTATGCATTGGGAAACGTCAAGCCTAAAACCTCAAGCTTGAGCCCTTAAACCCCTTAAGTCCATAATATCCCAGCTTTTTCTCCTGTCTGAACTGTGCATTGGGCAACTTCAAGCCTCAAGCTTGACATCTTGAGTTCCTCAACTATGCAGTCACTCATCCCAGGCCTTAATAACTATCGTTAGGTAGTCTCAAGCCTCAAGACACTATCTTGATCCCTTAAGTCCCTCAACTACGTGGTCCGTCATCCCAGGCCTTCAGAACTACCCATTGTGTATTCTCGAGCCTTAGTACGCCTCTGAAACTATGAAATTATTGAGTCAGTCACTTAACTAGTGACAAGTTCTAGCCCTAACAAGTGACTTTTAGGATATGGGTTTATCAGATGAATGCCATCCTCTCATGGGTGGGTTGCAGTCATAGATACTTTACTCTGTCATGATAGGATAATGATGAAAGAGATGGGGAAGGAGACCATGATGGAAGACACCTAAGGATTTGGGGATATAAGATGATAATTAGGAAATATGAAGAAGGAACATTGGTTTATAACATAAGGAGGAATATCATGACCACATTGAAGACTCCTTATCTTCAAATCATAAGGAGTAAGAAGAAGAACATACACAATATTTTCAAGAAGACACAAATAAACAACAAAAAAAAGTGACTTGACATTACCATGTCATTATACAGTCCATGTCATCAGTGTCATATCATGTCATGATCCATCATGTGCCACATTATTCGTGGATTATATTGGAAAATGTATTGTAAAGTGGAAGTCCAAGAGTCACCTATGTAATGTGAAAAGTCATGTAGGAAGTCAAAAATTCATGAGAAGTCAAACAATCATGAGGGTAGTCCAATAGTTATAAGGGAGGTGAAGGACCAAACCACTTGTTATATATACACCCTCATTATTCATGGAAATAAATTTTTCACCTTGGCTTCTCCCATAAGGCATAACAGAGCTAGAGTTAGTACTTTTGGGGAGAAATTCATGGCTCCAATGTCTAAATATTGGAGCTAGTGATGTTCGTTGTATTCATGTATCCTGAGACTTCTACTTAATGCTTGAATCTTGATGACAACATGATTTCATGAATGGATTGTGAACATTTGTAAGACAATTCTATGAATGTTTATGAATCATATTTTCTTTCATTTGAACTAAAGTAGTTGAACTATTTTGGTTATTTTAGTGTTTATCTTATTGAAAATGTGTTGTAATGGTTGTAATAATCATCACATCTATGTGGACTATTTTTCTTGATGTTAGGTGATTCTCTTTTTCTTGTGTATGCCCCTACTAGTGTGGTACTATTACCTCTCTATCTTAGATGCTCACCTTTCCTCCCTCTGTAATCGAGGAACCTTGATACAGCTACAACTAAAAATTCACCAGGCACACTTATTAGCTTTCCGCAAAGGCACATACAAGGTTCCCTCTCTCGTTGACAACTAAAGTCAAGGGAAATCTATAACAATATATGGAAAAATCGGGCGGATACTCCAGATGGGGCTCATATTCCAAATGGTGTGAGGTATAATTGGGACTTCACATCGGGGAGACCCATTTGGATGATGGATTTCCAACATCGTCAATAGTATCATAGCCTTCAACATTGATACCACATAAAATATACCTCCATATATATAAATATATTTATACTTATCACAGTAAGGCCAAATCTAAGTTTTTCTTGTATATATATGTACACACAGACACACACACCTATTTTTTTCATGTATATTAACATAATGGTAGGTAACGGACTTGGACCATAATGCATAAAACTTTATGGTCATTTACTTAACCCGTTATACCAATCAAACTATCACCATGTTGTATGCAAATGTAATAAAGTTTTATATCACTCCATGGGTTATTCTACAACAAGTGATATACAATTGCTAATATATTTTTTTTCTTTTCTCTTACATTATTAGTGGCCTTTATATTTGGCCCCAAGACTTTTTATGATCCCACCATTCATGTATTCCCCTTCATGGAATCTGGCGTGTCTGTACACTTGTCGTGGCAGGAATTCATCATTTGAAAATACTTTGTTTGATGTGGTAACCCTAGCATGGATGGTTCTGATGATGCAGACCCAAATCTATAGTTGTGATTGTTAGGTGAGAAAACAAGTTTGAAATAATATCCATTGAGTCACTCATTTGGGTATTTGTACTTGTATCTTCAAATCATTTCATTGTGCTAGGGTTTGACCTCAACCTCTTGTTTTGGTAAAGTTCTTCTGGTCTCCGCAAAGTGTCAACATTCTTACTACTTTATCAGGTAAATAGTTTTTTCACTAATTTGGGTGTTTGCATCTTTGCTAATTTTTCCTTTTCTCTTACAATTTTATTTTTTTGACTACTAATTTCCCTGTCCCAATTTTTGCAAGTCATCCAATATTGTTTAATCTGGTCATATCCAATTGAATTGAGTTATTATTTTTAAAGTTAGTCTGGTTAGTGTATGGTCAGTTGCCTCCTCAATGAAATTATTGGAAATTTACATCTAGGCCACATGCCCTTTAAGTATTTGGAGCAATTGAGGAAAACACTTTAGAGTTGTGTCTCCTCAAGCTGTAACTGTGCACTCCTTCATACTTTGTGGTAAATGATATTATTGTTTGTTTATTTAATATTTTTCTAGAAATACATGCCGATTTGGGTTTCGGGTTGCATGTTATCGAATTCATGAAATAAGTTTTCATTTCCAAGTGACAGATAGGGTACAAATATTGTCTTTAAGAGTTCAAACTTGACCCTTTTTACATGTAATTGTTAGACCAGGAGGTAACTCCTCAAAACAATTCATCGATATTCATTCAAGTTGGTATTTATTATATACATGAGGGAGAGACTATTCATTTCATCTCCCGGTGACTCTATTGAAAATAATACTGAGAGGGGGGGTGAATAAGTGTTATCTAGTCCTTTTAACAATTCTTCCTTATTTATACTTTGAATTATTTTTGCATATCAGTACCATAAAACAATGAGCATGAACAAGAAAAACAGACAGTCACATCAAAGAACACCAGATATAAGGTGGAAACCCAATGTGGGTGAAAACCACCTGCTGCAATATGTCTCTATCTTCTTTCAAATAAGAAACTCCTTTTACAATGGTCTTGTACTGGTGCAGTCCTTTACCAGTACGCAGGCTGCAACCTGCAGAGAGCTACAACTCTCTCTCGTTTTCCAGTCTCTCCTGGAAGGGAGCTACAACCCCCTACTTCTTTTCTTTCAAGGACCACTTTTCATAAATTTTCAAACTGGATCCATAAATATCAAATGATCATCAAGTACCAGTAAGTCACCCAGATAACCAGATCCACAATAACAGAAAACTAAACCCAGAACACCTTCTGCGGTGTCTCCTGTGGCGCATCCTGCGGTGTCTCCTGCGGCGCCTCCTGCGGCGTCTCCTGCGGCATCTCTTGCGGTGCCTCCTGCGGCGCCTCCTGTGCCTCCTGCGGCGTCTCCTGCGGCGCCTCTGTCTCCTGCGGCACCTCCTGCGGCGTCTCCTGTGGCGTCTCCTATGGCACCTCCTGCGGTGTCTCTTGCGGTGCCTCCTGCGACGCCTCCGCACTTCCGCAGCTGCAGCGCTCGAGAGATCACCCTTCACAGATTCGCTTTCCACTTCACTTTCATATAGATCGAGCTTTTGAAACAATAACCCAATATTTCAGATCTTAAGATATTCAACTCAAAAGCATACACAAGCCAAATGATCTCCTTTGCTTTATATAGGCAAGCTCTTCCTCAAATCATGGACCAATACCACGGGCCAAAACCATAACAAACCAATACCATCAACTCAATACTAGGGATCAACACGTCTGTCGAGATGCCATGGTCCAAAAACCATAGGTTCAAATTCCAAGGACTAACTACCATGGACCAAAGGTAAGTTTTCCCACATGAAATAAACTTTTCTCTGCATAAAATTCCGTGAACTTTTCTCCACATGAAATAAACTTTTATAAACTTTTCTCTGCATAAAATTCCGTGAACTTTTCTCCTGCGTACTTCTTAATTCTCATCATATTGAGAGGCATGCCATGGGTGTTGCCATCAAGTACAACATCTGTAACATATAACCATACCAGAAACGTAATGCCAACAATCTCCCCCTTTGGACTTGATGGCAACCTCAAAAACTTCAGCGACATTCTCCCCCTTTGACATCAAGGGCAAAGGGTTATGCTCCCCCTAAGAACATGCTCCCCCTGAATATGAACCAGATCTGCAAAGAAGAACCATAATCCACCAGACACCATGAATGACCAAGAAAGAGATAGAGACATATTGCAGCTATATTCAGACCAGCTCCCATGATCTCCTTTTGTACATCCTCCGTAATGTCAACAATGCATTATATTCTCCCCCTGAACCTGTGCCGCAACCCAGCACATGTACGCATATACCTCAGATGAATGATGCGTACAACCAACAATCAGAAGAGTCTCAACAATAAGATGATGCATCAACAACCCCCAGCTTTTGCCTGAGGTATTCAAAAGTCTCCCTGGGCAATGGTTTGGTGAGAATATCAGCAACTTGTTCCTTAGAAGGAACATACTCCAACTTGACCTTTTGTTCAAGCACTTGTTCCCGGAGAAAATGATACTTGATTGGTATGTGCTTGGTTTTTGAATGCATGACAAGATTCTTTGAGATGCTGATTGCACTTGTGTTATCGCATAAGATAGAGATAGGTGGTGTACAAGTTATTTGAAAATCCTGCAAGGTCTACATCATCCAAAGGAGTTGAGTGCAGCAGCAACATATTCCGCTTCCGCTGTAGACAAGGCAATTGAACTCTGTTTCTTGCTGAACCAAGATACTAATCTGGAACCCATAAAGAACGCACCACCACTTGTGCTCTTCCTGTCACGCTTCCGGCCCAATCTGCATCTGTATAAGCATGAAGTGTGAGATCTGTATCTCTAGGATACATAAGCCATAATTTTGTGTCCCTTGAAGATATTTGAAAATTCTCTTTACTGCCTGAAGATGAGTCTCCTTTGGATTTGCCTGAAATCTTCCAACTATTCCTACTGCATGCATGATGTCCGGTCGGGTACCTGTCAAATAAAGTAGACTTCCAATCATAGATCTGTAGGTTGGTTGATGTACTGCTGCAGATTCATCATTTGTACTGAGGCTACATCCTATGACCATGGGTGTACATACTGGTTTTGCATCTTCCAT
>APFE030708464.1:0-34520 GCA_000404065.3 Pinus taeda
ATTATCGAATATCTGATAAAGTGCTAGATCTAGAATACTGTGATTGGGTTATGGTGCAGATCTGGATCTGAATGAAGAAGGAACCTGAGCGCAAGGAGAAGGATAAGTTCTATTGATGGGTCAGAATCTTAAGGCTGGAATAGTGGTATCTCTATATGATTTTGATCTGTGATATGTGGCACACGCTTGATCTATAAATTTGATAATTTGGGTTAATTAATATCTGAATGTTTGAAAGAATGAATTTATAGATCTGTACGCAGGTTTCTGAATAGTGAAGTAGCGTACATCTCTCGATTTATGTTCTAGCTACTTCTGTTTATTGCTACAGTGTTCTGGGTTCAAAAGTGGGGTGTGATTACTGTTATTACAATCTGGGTACAGTCGTCAGAGAAGTGTTTATTTTGATTCAGTTTTGATTGGTGAAAAGGTGATTGGTTGATGTAGAAATTCTTGATGTTTGATTGATGTTATTTGTGGATCTAGTCTGAAAATTCATGAAACGTGGTCCCTGGAAGGAAGAGAAGGTTGTAGCCTTCTGCAGGTAGCAACCTACATACTAGTATCTCAACTAGTACAAGAACTAAGGGGGTTGTAGCTCCCTTCCAGGAGAAGCTGGAAAATGAGAGAGGGTTGTAGCTCTCTGCAGGTAGTAGCCTGCGTACCGGTAAAGGACTGCACCAGTACAAAATCATTGTAAAAAGAAGTTTCTAATTGAAAAGATAGAGACATATTGCAGCAGGTGGTTTTCACACACATTGGGTTTCCACCTTATATCTTGTGTTCTTGTGTGTGATTGTCTTCTGCTCTATTTTTCTGTTCCTGGTTACTGTTTATATGATCTTGATGCATAGATTAATGGTCAACATCTGTAGAATATTTTAAATTATAAGTCTGTATGGTATACGCGGGTTTCCTTATCTGTAGTTCTGGGTTTGAAAAAGAAAATAATTGACCAGATAATACTGATTCACCCCCCCTCTCAGTATTATTTCCAACATCTTAGTGAAGCCCAAACCAAGAAGATATCCATCAATCTTGGCATACCATGCATGCAGACCCTGCTTTTGCCCGTAAGGGCCTTCTTCAACCTGCATACATGAAAATATCTCCCATGCATGTGAAAACCCTGAGGCTGATCAATATACACCTTCACCTCAATTAATCCACTGATGAAAGTGATTTTCACATCCATTGATGTATCCTCCACCCCATCTTTGAAGTAATGGACATAATTGCTTGAATAGATGCATATCTAGCGATGGGTGCAAATGTCTCATTGTAATCCACTCCCTTCTTTTGGGAGAACCCTCTCAGCATGAACCTCTATTTATACTTCTTGATAATGTCATCATTTGTATGTTTGAGCTTGTAGATTCCATCGATAAGTGACCACAAAATTGTCCTCTCGTTGAGACACTATATCCAAAACATATTTTATCATGAAGGATATACTCCTTTATCATGGCATCTCTTCAAACCTTGTTGCCTATTGTATCCTATAAAGTGGATGGCTTCAACTCGTAGATGCTACTCAATAGTTCGAATTAACTAGAATATCTAATTCGTGGTATGCTCTACCTAAAATTATTGCTAGGAGCCTACACAAGCTCCTCAAAATCCATCAATGTTTGTTTGGCCCATCTAGGCCTCCTCTTGGTAGAACTTGAAGGAATGCCTAACTCATCCTCCAAATCTGCTGGATGTGTACATGTTAGTGTTGTTGGTCCCTACTCAGCCTTAGGATCCTCTTTCTCCTTCTCCTCTACCATTGTTGGCTCTCACTCATGAGATATCCTAAGGTTCCCGCCCTCGTTAAATCTAACATCTCGAGTCATGATCACTTTTCTCTCTCCTGGAATGTAGACTCAGTAGGAATTCAAGTCGTCATTGTAGCCAACAAACACACCCATCTCACATAAGGGCTCTTGCTTATTTCTATTCTCTATAGGCACATGGACATAAACTAGATTATCGGATATGTGCAAGTGACTCACATCTAGTTTTACTACTGTAAATATCTCCTTAGGAGTCACGTCCTCCAACACCCTATGAGAAGTCCTATTAAACATGTACACAGCTGTATTGTAGGCCTCGACCCATAAAATCATAGGAAACTCTTGATCATAGATCATTTCCTTCACTGTTTCCATGGTGGTCATATTTTTCTTCTCGACAACCCCATTCCGCCGAGGGTTGTAAGTTACTATGAGCTCCTTTTTTATTCCTTCCTACCTACAAAATTCTAGGAACTCATCGGAGGTGTACTCGCCCCGATTATTAGATCTTATCACCTTAATATTTGTTCATGTATAGTTCTCCACAAGAGACTGTGAACTCCTAAAACCCATTGAAGAGTTCATCCTTGGTCTTATAGAATTAGATCCATGTCTTCCTAGAATAATCATCTATGAACATGGAAAAATATAAGGACCCTGTAATCAACATGACAAACATAGGAGTTAGAATGCACCAAGTCTAGTGTTGTTCCTTAAGAAACCAATTTCCTGGCTGTGGGGAAATTGTGCTTAAGACATTAACAAATATTATTTAGTGTCACTTATTGTTTGTTGTGTTCTCAAATGAAGGACCTGGAAAGCTTGGTCTTTAACTCTTAATACATGTATGACTAGAACATCTCAGAATGCCATTTGTTGCTATATATAATGATGAATGAAGAAAGTTTGAAGGAGAAGTTAAAGATAATATGCTGATCTTTCACATAAACTATTATCTGTAACTTAGAGGAACTATGATAATGAGAATTGAATTATAGACAATATGTTGGGATTTCACAGAAACTATTATCTATAACTTAGAAAGGAAGTGAGGACTTCAAGTATAGGAGCGCTCTTTTAAGGAATTTTAACTTTATCTACATAAGAAAATAAAGACCTGCAGCTTCATTACTATACTTGAAAAGAAGAAAACATAGCATGACACATGACAGAGAAGCTTACAAAATTATATGCAACAACTTATGGAAACTTCTGATTCTTTCATTAATCAACGGTGATATCAAGAACACAGTGGCCTAGTCTCCGAGTTCTCCAAAATTCCAACCCTTTCTTAGTAAATTTTCCTCCTTTTATACATTGTGGAACAGTTGTTGATTTCTGAAACTGCCCAAACTATCTAACTGCTTTTATAACTATATGAAGTAAAACTATTACAAAATTTTACAGAGGGTAAAAGACACCTCAAAGAACATGAAATAACAAGAACATAATTGGATTCAGAAGGGGATGATAACTACTGGCTTGCTCTGCTGATCCACTGCCGAATTCCTCTGTAAATGCCCTAATGATGCTTAATTCGTTTTAGCCGTAATGAAATGCATTTAGTTTGTATAATCCTGGGCTTACATGGGCATTTTGATTGGCCAAAATACAAAGAAACATACCAGATTGTCTTCCTCTTTAGCTTTTAGCTCCAACCATGATTTTCCACTTTACATAGCGAAATTAACGTGAACTTCTGATTAATCCAGAACTCAAAAGAGTTAATCTCGCATTATAAACATATCAAATCCGCTCATACAACACTCCATTGACTTCCGTTGCAAATCACAATCGGCCCGAAAATCCTTGTAAAACTTAACTTATGCACTTTTAGGCCACATAACTATCAAAATGTTGGAATTATGCGTAAATATTTTATATCTGTACTTTTCTATCGTAAACCTTTTATAATGAAAATATATGATAAAACATGCTTTTTCCGATACGGTCTCAGCACAACTTCCAAGGTATACTTTCCCATTGATTCAACCCCACCGTTGATCTATGCTTTTCAGATCGAACGATTTGTAAAGGTTTCGGGTGGGACATAAGCCCGAAGAATACCCGCCCCAAATGGGCGGTTTCCTCTCTCCACCTGACTGCTACGTGTTAAATGAGGAGTGGGATCGGGTGAGCTCCAATAAAACCATTTACCATTTTTGCTCCTCTCGAAAACCTGCTTGTAGCTTTTAAATCCACCTTTTCTTCAGATTCGGCTTTAACACTAATTTTTCCGTTTACACAGCAAAATTGACGCAAAACACGTAAAGCAGAACTGGAAAGGAATTAACCCAATTTAATAAATCTATCGCATCTGGAACCCAATCACATATCGCAATCGGTGCCTTCCATATATATATAATATGTTACTGATATGACAGACCTGCCACAATTATAAAACGTAATATATATTCTTTCGGGTCCGACCATCGCAATCCCAATCGGTGGAACCAACCTCTATGTGCATAAAGGCTTTGCGGACCCGACGGAATTATAAAACACTGTATATATTATATCGAGTCTGGCTTACCTATATCGCAATCGGCGCTAATTTCTATTATAATCCCTTTATAATAGAAATATATAAAATGTGTAATAATAATGTACATGAAGGAATTTTTGATATGGCCAACCTGCCAGGCTTTTAAATATAACATAGATATATTTGGGGTCCGCCATCATAAATCGTAATTGGAGGATCTATGTACATATATATAACTGCAGACCCGCCGAACTTTATAAAACACAACTTATAGTATTTCAGGAGTTAACACTTTTTTCCTTTGTTATTTCTTTATTTCAATATGCACATAATATATATCGGTGGCTCCATTTATGTTGCGATTTAACTTTATCACATGGGCCAATTCCTTTATACTTGTTCCTTTTGCGATTTTGATATATTATAATGAATAAATACCTCATAACTTTTAGATTTTGTGGAGTAGACAATATAAAGGTTTTCATTGAGGTTGAACCCCCTTAATGATTTTAGGCCACACATTGTGATAAAATTGATAAATAAGGCTTAAATCACAATATAAGTTACAACATCTAGCACACCCTCAAACCTAGTCTCACTATGAACATACATAGTGTTTTACTTCTTGCCAAGTTCACACCCTTTAGACACTCCATCCTTCTCCACTCAAATATTTGGAAAAATAGTAACCATCCTCTACACCATCGAAAGATATTTGTAGTGTAGGTCTCCCATCCTCCTATGCCAAATATTGCTCTGGGTACCACTCTCATGGATGAGAACCTTGTTGTCCTTACAATAGATATGGATATCTCTCCCTCCAATCGATCACCCGCTTCTTTATGAAATTGGTCCCCTTTGGCCCAACAAACACTTCACTTCCCATAAAATTGACCTCTAGTCCTGTGTCTTCCATGGCCGAAATTGAAAGGATATTCTTCTCCAAACCCGATACATATAACACTTCATTCACCTCCATGATACCACATGAGTCCATATAGAACTCGATAGTCCAAATTACCTTGACTACATACTTAGCCTTGTCACCAAGCTCCAAATTTACATCTTTAGGCCCCTTGGTCATGCTGGTGAAGAAGTCACACGATCCTGTTATGTGATGAGATGCTCCATTGTTGAAAAACTACGCAACTCTCATGATGGTTTCAGAAATGCAAGATACTAGGGTGAATATTTGATCAAACTTCTCCTCCATCTCCTCCATCTACGTAGTAGCTATCATTGTAGTCTTACCATTTCCCTTATTTTTTTAGGACACTGATTGGAAAAATTCCCGAATTTATCTAAAAGTAAAGAAATTAACTTTTCTCATGTCCTTTTCCTTCTTTCTATGTGAAGATGCTCCTCCACCCTGGTTCTGCTTGGCCTTTGCTTTTCCCTTTTTTTCTTGTGCAACAAAAGAAACTTTGTCCTTATCCTCACTGCCCTTTTGTTATCCTCCAATCAATGATTTTTCCCAATTCTCGTTTTGGGTGAAATCATCCCATAGTTGGCTCTAATCAGGGAGCCGTTGATGGGTAAGAATCCCATCAATATGAGTGGACCACTACTTCATGAAACAATTCAAAGCAACTTTGAAGAGCTCTAAATTATGCACAGTTTCCCCCACTACTACAAGCTTATCACAAGCTTGTTGGACTCTCATGAGATAGGAAGTCACAGTCTCTAATCTAACCATATTGATACTGTTCAACTTTTCCCACTGTTTTGACGGTGCTGGACACGCCAACATGTCAGGGGATCTCCCTGGTAAGAAGTCCCAATTAGACCTCAGACAGTTTGGTGTAGGAGTCCCAGTAGTCGGTCATATGGTAATTCCTTGACTGCGATTTCACACAGAGGCAAGTAAGATGTTCCTGTTGGTAGAAAGGGTGTGAGAGTTGCAACAAGACAAGGAAGGTGCATGAACGTTCTAATAGAAGGAGAGTGGGGTGAGAGAACCCTTTGGAAACCTGTGATAGTACGCGGCTTGGAAGGGAACACATGAGCGAGGATGCATCACAAACTAGAAAGAAAGTTAGCTAACAATCCAAAGTGATGGTTAAACCAATCAACACATTTCAGTAAGATTCATACATACTTATACAGAATAGTCCATACATGCATGCGTAAGAAAACAAATACATATACCATTTAGAGTAAACAAGATAGCTAGAATACAATACGACATATGCATGAAACGTGCTGGCTCTGTTATCCAGTCATACAATACATCCATGTCCAACCACTAGTTCTGATAGTGGAACATTATAGCCACAACTGCCTGCTCCTCCAAAAAGATATACTAGCTCTACAATGGAGAAACCAAGGCATGTTACAATACTGTCGAAGCTCTCTCTAAGATAGTCTTATCAAAAGCTTGGCTAACCAAAAGGCTCTAAAATGAGTTATGAGGGTCTATTTATAGCAAAGGGTGGGGTGGCTCTTGACATTCCCCTTTGTGACAGTTCATCTACCCTCATGACGCTTCATCTACTCTATGACTGTTAAATCCAACTATTGACACTTGAACTTCCACTTGAAAAGACATTACATACAATCTACACATGTACCCATGTGAGACAAAATGGCTTGAGAAAGCCATGCAAGACATCACTAGCACTTGAACCGTTGTGGTGAGACAAACTCTTTGACATCCTTGTGATGGTCGATGGTGGTGAACTAATGCCAAGCTTGGTCGTCTAAGATGGTGTCTGTGTGCTCAGTGGTGACATCTTGCTGAAGCGAACTCTTGCCTCCGTTGCATTCGGTTACACTGATATGGCTCATCCATTCAAATCATCTAATAGCATACGCATGGTCATCATGGGTGTGACCAGACTGACAACATGTTTATGCATAGTGTCTACACAGATCTCCAAGCATGTGGTGGTGGTTGTGCGCATCAACTTGTCAAAATACATGTTCAACTCTAGTTGGACTTACTTCTTGTCTTCGCCTCGGTGAGTGTTCCAAATGAATGGGATCACATGCGTGCTCTGTTGACACGATGAATTTTCGCTATGCAAACAAAGGGGAACCAACCTGATCGCAGAACCCAATTAGATCTGCTTTCATTTGGAGTGGCTAGTTCCAATGGGTTTTAAAGGATCCTGTAAACTATTATAGGTGTTGAAAGATTACTTCTTGGAGGAAGACTTCAATTAAATCAACAAAAGAAACAGCTAACCTATATACACTAAGCTCTACCTATATTGATTCTACCTACTTGTGTTAATCTTAACTATTCTAACCTATCCTGTAGGAGCATAATCAAAAGAGATTAAACATCATATATGGATTCCAGGTTCAAATGATCAATTACTGAGTTCACCAATGAACAAGGCTATGTTTAAGCTTAATTGAAATCTAATTATTCATACAAGAATACACATTCATGTTTCTACAAATAAAACTTTCAATTGATGTTTAATGTAGCTTTGAATCGGAGATTTCTCATGAGTTAACCATGATAACAAATTATATTCAAATAACCAAGACTAGTCATAAGCTATTTGTTATCACTATGCACAAAAACAAAACATATATCCTCATGCCAGTCACAACACCTTGATTCCAAACAAAAAAAAGGAAAATGAATATGAAAAAGGGCTTCTTCTTGACCCAAATAGTCTTCTTTATTAGCAAAATAAATCAAACCCTCTTCTGCCAAAAAAAGGTCCCTTACCCATATCCAGAGGTAATACTTATGCAGCAAGACAACTAACCCTCGGTCTTCCATGACTTTCCACATTCCTATTCTTTTCAATATACAAATTAAAATATACAAACATAGAACGGTCAATGAAAACACTGACACGTCGAGGCCACATTTGCTGGAGTGTTTTATTTCTTGGAGGAAATGAATGGATATCGACGGAAATAAGAATGACTGCAAGCGATCTATTCACACCTATATCGACTGAACGTTATTCCCTATTATTTATTGAAGGAAAATGAAGACACTATGCTCATCATCGAACATCTGGCATGATTTAAGGTGTATCTGGAGGTAACAATAGTGTGATGGATCTGCACTGTCAGGAGTACCTCCACTTAACATAGAGTGTGCCTCCATTATGCATTGTGGTGGTTCCATATCCCTTTATTGCGGAGTATGTCTTTGCAATATCAACATCGGTGGTGCAGAGTTGTCATCTAGAGTCCCCAGAGCAAAATAAGAACTCTTATACCAACATCTGTTCTGATTCCTGTCTTCTCAGAATTTTAGGACATCCTACCCCATTCTATCCCAAAGCCACGACACATGACAATGAAAATCCAGCTGGTAGAGGTATCATGTGGACTAGGCATGTTGTTCCTACGATGATCATTCAAAGGTTGCGTTACTTTCTCGAATTTTATTACCATCTCATGATCCCTTTGCATCTTTTGATGCAGCCCTTCATGATGCTTATGCATCAGCTTGCCGACCTTTTTTTTCTTCTCTTGGTCCTTGCCTGCATGAATGATTAGCATTAGTTATAATTATGAGAGATATGACAGAAACGCCTAAAACAAACCTTACCTTCATAAAAACTTTCATAAAGAGACAGACTCTGCAACTGGGGGTTATCTGAGTCCTTCCGGCTCTCAATCTCAAAAGGGCACGATGATTTTTTGGGGACTGATGATTAAAAACAGATTTCAACCATAATTAATAAACCATTGAACCGTTCAGATTTGAGGACATAATTCCATATGACAACTACGGTTATCATTCGGAGAGACGAAAGATCAAACTTCTCAAGGGACCCATTCAAATTTTCCCCCAGAGTAGGTTTTAATAGGGTGGTAGTTGTGGCCATAACAAAACTCTAAAAGTGTTGTTCCCTTGAGGGAACAACAACTGTTCCCTGGAGGGAACAACAAAAACACTCCAAAAAGGTGCTATTCCCTGGAGGGAACAACAAAAACACTCGAAAAAATGTTGTTGTCGTGGTGGTTGTGGCCACAACAAAATGGCGAACCACTGGGCGAACCAGTGATCTCTATTACCAAATAAAATTTTATTCGTAGAACATCAGGGTGTTAAGATAAACTTGAAATGCAAACTGTATAGATGGATAGGCATGGGTTCCACTTCAACATTAATCGCTTTAGGCGGGATAAAGACAAATAGCTTCTACTTACTGATAGGGTTTTGACAGGCATTCTCCAATGGTCATATTATGGGATTCATTGACCATCCTTTACCTATTTTCTACTTTCAAAATCCTTTCAGGGCCATCACCTGTTTTTCAACACCTGCTTAGGTGTGTACCTCAACTCTTTATCGCGCATCAAGCTTGATGAATATATGTAGATATGGTCATCCGCACTTCATGTAAGAAATTTTAGTGCTATACTCTCATATGATCGAATGGGGCACAACCATGGGTCATACCATATTTTTAAATTGCTTAAGCAAGGTTGGGGCTTGCTGTGTCAACCGGTACTCTGAGTCCAGCAACAACCCCTACTCCAACCAACTTCCCAAACAACCTTTCCTTCCAAATTGGCATAAGGACTCAACATTTTTTTTTGTTTAAATAAGTCCTTATAGTTTTCGGGCACAAGGACTAGAGCACAATTAAATTTGCCACAGGATATATGACATCGAGCTTAGCCCGTGAAAGGATATTTACTTGCAGCTGATAGATACTAGTAATTTTAGTGTGGTGGGTGGAACCAATGGAGAATAACTGCAAACCTTATAGACAAGTATAGGCTAGGTCTAGGTAGGATTTTAAAAAAAACAGCGTTTCACCATGCCAATCCAGCTGTGGTTACACATTTTTCGTTTTATAAAGATGTTCCTACATGCTCAAGGTATCCGAGTTATCAACAAAGCCTACCTAGTTCCCAATAGATGCTAGTGAGTGGTTTCGATTTGAATTTCACCCCTCATTTTCCAGTTCTCAAAGGCTCATCAAAGGTTCTTTGACTTGAAAGGTAATAATGAATTTAGGATATGCAAACTCATCAATAGGCCAGTGAGGGAAGCAAAATGCCGAAGATGACAAATGAGGGAAATCAAAAGAAAGTTACAAAAGGTGAAAACAAAATTGAAAGACCAAAATCAAATGGTTGAAAGAGTCTGAAGTTCAAAACAAAAGGAAGATAAAACGTTACATAAAAAAGGAAAAAAGGAAAGAAAAATATAACTAATCTAACATCAAATAAAATAAATCCTAACCTACTCAGGAGGTAACCACCATGTGGTGGCTACTGGAAATACTTCTTAAGATACTAGCCATTAACAGGCAGTTTTTCAGTTTCTCCCTGTAAAGTTTTTAATCTGTAGGTTCCTTGACCAATTTTTTCCTCAACTTGGAATGGGCCTAGCCATAAATGTTGGAATTTTGTGTGCCTACCTTTCATCTCACTCAACTTGTCCCATTTCAAGACTAGCTCTCTGACTTGGTAATCTTTATTTTTGGCCTGATGGCGATTAAACCATCTCTTCACAATCATTTGGTGATTCTTGAACTTATTTCTAGCATTATCTCTCAATTCCTCTAACCTCACTAGTTGGTTAATCCTTTTTTGAAGTAAGGCTGAAGGGGTCCCTCTCGAGGCTTGGGAGAGCTGTAGAGAGGGAAGGGTAACGTTGGGAGGTAAGATCAATTCCTATCCATAGATGAGGGAGTATGGAGAGTTTCCTAATGCTACTTTTGGGGTGACCCTATTGGCCTAGAGGGCATTTGTTAGAGTGTTGTTCCAATTCCTCTGGTTGTCGGCGACAAATTTACAGAATATGTAGATGAGGTTTTTATTTGAGGACTCTGTAACTCTATTTCCTTGGGGGTAATAGTTTGATGCATATCTTATGCGAATTGATTTATCGATAGCAAATTCAGTCAATTTTAGTGATGAAAAATAACAAGCATTATCAAATATGAGAGTGTCAGGGATGCCAAACCTGTTGATAATAAATTTCTCAATAAAAGATATTACCTCGTCTTCGTTAACCTTCTGAAGCGGGATGGCTTAGGTCCATCTGGTGAAGTCTTTAGTTTCCCTGAGTATATACTTATGCTGCTGTGAAGAGTTCAGAGTGATCTCATCTATGACATCTAGGCCCCATTGCTGGAATGGGCGATAAATCATAACGGGTTTGAGGGGAACGATTGGATTTCTTTCTCGCCCTGCGACAGTTTGACATACCTTTCACTTTCGAGCGTAGGCATGCAAGTCTCTTAACACTGTGGGCCAATAATACCTAGCTCTTAAAATTTTGTGAGCGGTGATCTCTCCGCCATAGTGACCACCTACTGGGCCGTCGTGAATTTCTTTCAAGACATGATCAACGTCATCCTTTTCCAAACACCTCAACCAAACTCCGTCATAATTTTTCCTGTATAATGTATCATTGGCCAAGTAATACTGATTATATTTTAATTTGAGTTCTCTTCTTTGTGATGCGTCCATGTGCTCAGGACATGACCCTCATGTTAGATAAAAATGTATGTCGTAATACCACGAATTAGAGTCCAATGGGACTTCCAATATCTCACGCTCATATATTAGCATTTCTTTGTCCCATCCGGGCTCTTCCCTAAATGCTAATTGAGCATTCTATGCGCACTGAGTTTCTGGTTACTCTGACATCCCTTCTTTACCTACCATGTCTTCTAATACAAGATTACATAACCCCTTCCCTTGAACCATGTTTGTTGGTTTAATCTCAAGATCATATTCCTGAAGAGCTGTTATCTAGTTCCCTCTCCGTTCTCCCATCCCCCTCTGCATGAAGAGGGTCCTTACAGCAGGTTGGGGAACGATCACCTTAGTCCTAGCCTTTAGTAAATAAGGATGGAAATGTTTCACAGCTTTAAAAACCGCAAAACCTTGTTTCTCCATGTCAGGGTAATTCAGTTCTGCCCCCCGAAGATTAGAGCTCATATAAGAAATGGGGACTTCGTTGTCGTTATCATTTTTTGGGTGAGGATTGCGGCATATGAAACATCAAAAGCGAAAGTTGACAGGAGGAATTCCCTGTCAAAATTGGGGCTAACCAACGTAGGAGCTTCTGCGATGGCCTCCTTAATTCGCTAAAACGATCTTTTAGCTTCATCACTTCACCTATACACGACATCTTTCTTCATCATTAGCTGAATGGGATGCACTATTTCCGCGAAGCCTGAAACGAATTTCCTAACGAAGTTAATCTTCTCGAAAAAAGATTGCATTTCCCTTTTATTTGTAGGAGGTTGTATTCTCATGATAGTCTCTATTATTTCAGGATTGATAATAATTCCTTCCTTGGAGAGGATATGACCCAGTAACTTCCCTTCTGTAACTGCGAAAACGCTCTTCTTGGGATTCAACGATATTTAGTACCTTCAACATCTTTTGAAAATATGTTTTAGGTGATATATATGATCCATTTTGTGATAAGAATACACAGTAATATCATCCATGTAAACCACTACTGATCTGTTAATCAATCCTCAAAAAGCTATGTCCATAGCTCTCTGAAATGTGGCGCCTGCATTAATAAGTCCAAATG
This sequence comes from Pinus taeda, assembly GCA_000404065.3. Taxonomy (NCBI): domain Eukaryota; kingdom Viridiplantae; phylum Streptophyta; class Pinopsida; order Pinales; family Pinaceae; genus Pinus; species Pinus taeda. The sequence continues at coordinate 12,755 of APFE030708464.1, forward strand.
GCATTTTATGATATGCGTAGGTGCCCCATTTAGTGTTGAAGGTTGTCTTAAGTTGATCTCCATTCGACACCAACACTTGATTATATCCCAAAAACCCATCCAATAGGGACAGCATTTCAGATCTAGAAACACATTGAAGAATGTGTTCCATAGAAGGGACATGATAGTTATCCTTCTGCGATGCTTTGTTCAAGTTCCTAAAATTGATGCATAATCTGATGTCTCCATTTCTTTTTCTTACTAGCATGAGATTGGCTATCCAGCGGGTGTGCCTGACTGGAAAAATGATTTTAGCGTCCAACATTTTGTTCAATTCTTTCTTCACCAATGGTTCCAGGCTTGGATGCATCTTACAAAGATTTTGTTGGTAGGGCTTAACATCCTTTGCAAAGGAATTACATGTTGCATGATGCCGGTATCGAAGGTTTTTAAGTCGTAATATGTCCATGCAAAGACGTCCTTGTACTCTTTAAACAGCTTAACAAACGCAACCTTTTCTTGTGGAGAGCATCCTAAGACCAAATCAACATTTTTTGGGTCTTTTTCGGTCCCAAGGTTGACTGACTCATACTTCATGGATGAGCTATGCGTTTTACAGTTAGTCAGCTTTTTAAATTTATCATGTAGGTCATAAAAGTGCTCCATCTTGACAACTGACTTGGGAATGATATCGGACTAATATTTTTCCTCATCTTCACTCTCATTCATGAGCTTGTTATCTTCTTTTTCATCAATGAGTGAATTTTTGAATGTCTTTTTGCAATGCAAGAGCTCAAGGATTTGCTCGTCACCTTCGAATACCTGCCAATTTGAGATGTTATCAGGTACAGATGGTTTGAAAATCAATTCAACATAATGTTTATTCTTGTTTAATCTAAGGTCAGGGAAAAGTTTTGAAGCTATACCAGCCATCAGATCTACATCTTGGTTTTTCCCTCTAGGTATGTATGTGATATTAAAAGAATCAAAACTATCAATTAAGCTCCATACCTCATGTTGGTATCTTACCAAGTGTGGTGAATTACAATGTATCCTTTTCCTTACCGGGTCGACAATTATCTGTGAGTCACCAAAAACTTTAAGATTTTTCACCTTCATGTCAATGGATTTCTTCAGGCCCTGCAGCAAGCCTTCGTACTCTGCCATGTTGTTGGTGCACACGAACTCCAATAGGCTAGCCATCAAATGTTGGTTCCCTTGTGGGTCAATGAGAATGCTCCCAACACCTATGCCCTCTATGCAGTTAGAGCCATCAAAGTAGAGTGTCCAAAATATAGAATCTAATGTTACATAAATTGAACTTCTTTCTATGAAATTAGTCCTATCATCTACTATAATACAGGATAGTTCATCAATTGGACTACATGGGAGGGCTTCCAACTGTGTGGTCATTGCAGCTTCTTCAACTGTCTCTGCATGGAATTCTCCAAAATAGGTTTCCATGGCACAAGTGTTGAAACTGTAATTCCCAAGGACAGAGTTGGTAAACATTATAGGTTCATTGAGGTCATTTAATTCTGTCACTACATACTTCATATATCTTTCTTGATCAACTCTCAGCATATCACCTTTTCCTTTCTGAGGCAACAAGAAATGGGACCAATCAGTTGAGAATTATCCATTCAAATTTGCACACCATTCCCTACTAAGAAGCATTCCATATGCCTCAGGTATGTTGACTACCACTATGTCAATGACTTGTGTGTACTGTGGTTTGGTAGTCATTCGAATCAGCACATCTTTCAATTCTCCAATTACTTTTACATTCGTTCTGTCCAGTTGCATAATTCGAGTTCCAGTTTTCTTGGGCATTGCATGAAGTCTTTTAGCAACAGTGTAAGGCATAACAGTGGACAAGGCACTAGAATCTACTAGGCAATTATGTATGTTCATGTTGAAGATTTCAAATGTGATAAGGAAAGGTGAAGTCATGGATTTTGATTCCCTTCCTATCATGGCTGCACTGACATCTTGGGGCATTCGATTCATTTTTGAGAGAGTGGCTTCCACGACTGATGGCGTTTGGGATGTACTGGAGGTACTAACGGGTCTGGACACCGAAGTTTTGGTTTGACTACTTGGATTGGTGAGAGATTTTCAATTCTGTTCATTCATAGCTTTCAAAAGAAAATCTCTCTGCTGCGTTAACTTTAACAAATAGAAGTACGTGATATTAGCTCGAGATTTCTTAAGATCATCCACAATGTTGTAATCAATGTTATAAACAGGGTAGGGCAGAGTAAACAGACCAGTCTTTCCACTCTTAGGTGGGAATTTACCATTTTGAGTTGCCTTCATTGCATTTGGTGATGTATTATCTTTCTCTGGATAGCTCATGACTGGAGTACTCTGGGAATTACCACTAGGTTTATTCTTCTCAACAAGAGCCTTGGGAGCAGATGTCTTCGAAGGGCGAACATCTCTCTTTGTCTGGTCTACAAGCTTCATCACATCCACAAGTGGCCCTTTACTTCGTGTGTGGATTTCATTAGTGTGAATTTCTTCTATACTATCTTCTTCGTCATCATTCCCATTTGCATAGAAATCCCACAGTACATTGACTTGAGATGCCTCGTCCCTGGGCTCTTCTACTTTGTAATCTTCCTCATCTTCCTGTTCTTGCTCTAGATCTGCTGTAGGTTCTTCTTTGGTAAGAAGCGATCCAATAAGAACCAGGTCTTCCATATTTAAAATCCCTTCATTAGGTGGAGTAGGCAACACAGGTTGACCATGACCACCTTATGTCTTCTTACGATAGAAAGGTTTGAAGGATTTTCTATTGTTATTATTTCCTCCATTCCCATTTGTACTCTCTCCAGAATTCCTTTTCATATAGATGACTATGTTCGTCAATTTCTTAATGATCTGATGCAAACCTTCCACATTTGTGGTGTCCTTTTCTTTTATCTCAACCACTTTTTTATCACTCCAATTATTCTTCTTTGATGATTGAGAGGCTTTCTTTTCTCCAGTTGTATGATGACATGCTGTGAGACTGATCATTTCATTCTCAACTTTTACTGCTTCCTCAAAGGGCACCCTGTAAGGTTTGTCCATTACTCCTTTTGACCCACATCACAGTAGGGACAGGGAGAGCAGTGATGTAGAATTCCATGAGAACCTCATCAGTAGGTCTAGCGTTAGTCGGGATTCTGTTGAACAGAGTGTTGAGCTGGATGTTAAAATCCTTGACCTTTTCTTTGGTTTCCATTTTTAAACATGATAGTTCTAAAACCAAGGCCGCAGGTGTCTTATCATTGCCAAACTTGTCTAAGAAGGCCTATTGAAAAGCATCCCAAGAAGTGATCAATCCTATTCTTAGAATGAAGTACCTTGTGGATGGTACACCAATCAAAGTAAAAGGAAATAAGCGACATACCACATCCTCATCAGTTACCCCCCACATGCACACGGTTAGGAAGAAAGAGTGGATATGGTTATCAGTTGTGTCTCCCCGCTTAGGGTCGAATTTGGGTAATATTCTTTCTGCGTTCTTGGGTAAGGCATGCTGCTGCCCAGGTATTGCCATAGCATCCTGTGCAAGCCAGGGAGGGAGTCCTCCTGGAGAGGGTGGAGGCTGATTCCCACCTAGAGGAGGTGGTGGAGGTTGATTCCCACCTGGAGGAGGAACGTTAGCCATAGTATGATTTGGGGAGTTTTGGTTGAGGGTCTCCTCTGGTCGTTCTTTGTTAGGATTTTCCAAATCAAGCCAGGGATGCCTGTTTCCTTAATTTTCTGAGCACGAATCACCTCTAGAGAGAGGATCCTAAGGAATTTCCTCCCAAGGAGTGTCGATACTTTGCAGGGACTCTAGCACAATATCTTCAAGAGAAAGGGTTGCAAATTTCTCTTCGTTTATGGGAAATATCCTTGGCTTTCTTTTAGTGGTCAGAGGTAATGAATGAAAGATGGGGAGCTGAGAGAGGGAACGAGCGTAAGCACGAGTAAGTACTCTGACTGGTTGTTCCTGAGTGACAGGATACTCCCACAATCTCTCTTCCTTGGGTGACCCAAACACGGGACTTAGAGGGACCTCTGCTTCTTCGAAATGAGGCTCTTCCAAATGGGAGGAAGGATCTTTTAGACCTTTATGATCCATACATAAATATTTTCGAATCCATGCGCGATGTTTATAGATGAAATCCTGAAAGATGTGGACGGTGGTTCAGGCCCTCCTTCTAGCACCAATTTGTTAACATGGCGAATTTTCGTTATGCCAACAAAGGGGAACCAACTCGATCACAAACCCCAATTAGATCTGCTTTCGTTTGGAGTGGCTAGTTCCTATGGGTTTTAAAGGATCCCATAAAATGTTATAGGTGTTGAAAGATTGCTTCTTGGAGGAATACTTCAATTAAATCAACAAAAGAAACAACTAACCTATATGCACTAAGCTCTACCTATACTGATTCTACCTACTTGTATTAATCTTAACTATTCTAACCTATCGTGCAGGAACATAATCAAAAGAGATTAAACATCATATATGGATTCCAGGTCCAAATGAATCAATTACTGGGTTCACCAATGAAAAAGGCTATATTTAAGCTTAATTGTAATCTAATTATTCATACAAGAATACATATTATTATTTCTACAAATAAAACTTGCTACTGATGTTTAATGTAGCTTCGAATCAGAGACCTCTCATGAGTTAACCATGATAACGAATTATATTCAAATAACCAAGACTAGTCATAAGTTGTCTGTTATCACTGTGCACAAAAACAAAACATATATATCCTCATGTGAGTCACAACACCTTGATTCCAAACAAGAAAAAGGAAAACCTGAAAAAGGGCTTCTTCTTGACCCAAATACTCTTCTTTATTAGCAAAATAAATCAAACCTTCTTTTGCCAAAAAAAAGTCCCTTACCCATATCCAGAGGTAATATTTATGCAGCAAGACAACTGACCCTCGGTCTTCCATGAATTTCCACCTTCCTGTTATTTTCAATATACAAATTACAATATACAAACATAGAACGATCAATGAAACCGTTGACACATCGAGGCCAAATTTGCTGGAGCATTTTATTTCCTGGAGGAAATGAATGGATGCCGATGGAAAGAAGAATGACTGCAAGCCATCTCTTCGCACTTGTATCAAATGAACGTTATTCCCTATTATTTCTTGAAGGCAAATGAAGACACTATGCTCATCATCGAACATCTGGCATGATTTAAGGTGTATTTGGAGGTAACAACAATGTGATGGATCTGCACTGTCAGGAGTACCTCCACTTAACATAGAGTGTGCCTCCATTATGCACTATGGTGGTTCCATATCCCTTTCTTGCGGAGTATGTCTTTGCAATATCGACATCGATGGTGCATATGTGTCATCTAGAGTCCCTAGAGCAAGATAAGAACTCTTATACCAACATCTATTCTGCTTCCTATCTTCTCAGAATTTTAGGACATCCTACCCCATTCTATCCCAAAGCTGCGACACATGGCAATGAAAATCCAGCTGGTAGAGGTATCATGTGGACTAGTCATGCTGTTCCTATGATGATCATTCAAAGGCTACGTTACTTTCTCGAATTTCATCACCACCTCACGATCCCTTTGCATCTTTCGTTGCAGCCCTTCATGATGCTTATGCATCAGCTCATTGACCTTTCTTTTCTTCTCTTGGTCCTTGCCTGCATGAATGATCAGCATTAGCTATGATTATGAGAGATATGATAGAAACACCTAAAACAAACCTTACCTTCATAAAAACTTCCATAAAGAGACAGACTCTGCAACTGGGGGTTATATAAGTCCTTCTGGCTCTAAATCTCAAGAGGGTACGATGATTTTTTGGGGACTAATGATTAAAAATGGATTGCAACCATACTTAATAAACCATTGAATGTTCAGTTTTGAGGACACAATTCCATCTGACAACTATGGTTATCATTCGGAGAGACGAAAGATCAAACTTCTCAAGGGACCCATTCAAATTTGCCCCCAGAGTAGGTTTTAATAGGGTGGTGGTTGTGGCCACAACAAAACTCTAAAAGTGTTGTTCTCTTGAGGGAACAGTAGCTGTTCCCTGGAGGGAACATCAAAAACACTCCAAAAGAGTGCTATTCCCTTTAGGGAACAACAACTGTTCCCTGGAGGGAACAACAAAAACACTCGAAAAAATGTTGTTGTGGTGGTGGTTTTGGCCACAACGTGTTCAAAATCACATGCATATTGCTTAATTTCCTTGCATGCAATCAAAAATACTGCTCACCTTGTCTACTCCATGCTAGTTACTGGGATGGATTCATACATTGTATGGGCACAATTTCATCCGTCTATGCATGTTGTGGCCCCTGCTGCACCTGTTCCTGCTACAAATCATTCTCTTGTCTATGCAGCTCCTGTTCTTCCTTGAGTTGCTACTTCAACACATGCAATTCCTCTCTTTGTTCCATTCTCTACCTTCGAGATATCTTCATGTCACATCGTCACCTCATAGCCTCAATCTCCAAAGATGCTTTCGTCATGAGTGGATCTGCTTTGAACTTGCATCTTTGCGCTACCTCTATGTTGTCAACAACCTTCCTCTTGCATTCGTCACTCGCAGGTGTGCTTCCTTTTGCTGCTGCTGATGGTGCTGCTCATTGTGATGTCGTTGCCATTGATCTTGATATACTTTCCCATGAACAACTTGATGTATTCGTGGACAGGAAAGTTCATAGACACTTAATCAACTGCATTCCCAGTTGCACTCTTAACAATGTCTTTGACTCTGCTCTCCTGGAAGCCGTTGTACTTGTGCTACTGAGAGACATATGAAAACCTTTGATGCTTGGATACATAACAACACTCATGGTAAGCAATATGTCACTTGAAAACCAAAACAAACTTGAGGACTGACTTGCAACATACCTGCGTGGTTGAACGTGAAAGTTGCATAATTTCCACTAGGAGGTCGGGAGACTAACTGCCAAAAATGCACAAGGCATAGTCCGGGCTGTCAGGAGGCTGACTGACTGCTGGAACTGTGCAATGCATAGTTTAGCCAAGCTTGCTGAGGACTAAAACTGCACAATGCTCAATTTCAGTCAGCAGTGACATGCAACCAACAAACTGCATTGCTTAGTTTTTGGGGCCAGTAGGACATTGCCTCCAAGAATTTCACAATACAAGTCTGGAGGTCAGTGCTTGGCTAGTCTTGCACAATTTCTGGAGGGAAGGGAGAGCCCTCACTTCCAGAAATGTGCAGTGCTAGTCAGGCAACGCATGGTTCGGGCCAAGGCAACCCAGTCTTGCTGACGGGCAACTGAAAACATGAGAAGTATGAATGCATGGTGATATGGGTGCAAACAAGAGTGAATGATCATTCATGAAAATAACAAGTGTAGGATTTAGAAAACAGGAATGCATGCATGTGTGTGAAGCCAATTTCCACAACAATGATCGTCCATGCAAAACAGTGTCATGCATGCGACAGCAGCGAGATGCAAACGAAAATTGAAACGATACTTATAAAATCTAACATACATGAAAATGAAAACAAGTGCTCACTGAAATCAAGCAGACAACACTCACACGAAGCGATACACAAAAAGCGATAGAAATGCAATGCAAGACATTAAAGCAGGCTTACCCCAACACAACTAAGCTAAATGTGTCGACGACTCCTAGATGCAATGTGGGATATCAGAGATGTAAGGTCGATGTGAGGAATGAGCTCTGCAGTGTCTGGTTGATGAGTTTTGATAAAATCAAGGTTGTGACGCGCATGCCACAAATCTAGGAAAAGTGACATTTGGCGGGACGTTTTTGAAATGATCCTTGCATGTAACCTCTAGTTGGTAAAAATAGATGCCTAAATCAAGGGATGAATTTGAATGCTACCTTGGGAGTAGTAGTCCATGCATGAAAATCATTTTTTCTTGGTCTCGAAGGGAACCGGTCAACCTGAAGGCACATGCATCGGTCTACTCAGCTGAGGGGAAAAAATACACATTTCTGGGAGTGAGCTAGGTTATATTCCTAGAAGGTTTGTGCAATTTCTAGGCTAAGCAGCTGACTATTTCCCAAAATTGCACAATTTCTTGGCTGAGTAGCCCTACTGGGAGGAACTGTACAATTTTCTCAGTGAACAGTGACAAGTAGATTTGCGCAATTCTAGAGCCCAGCAGGCTGCCAGACAAAATTACGCAATTTCTGGAGGGAAGGTTGGTTCCCCTCCATAATTGCATAATTTCTTGAGGGAGCTGCTCAGCCTGCAGCTGGACTAAGTCTGAAGAAACAACCTGTGAGGGGGATGCAACAAGCTCCCACAGACAGGCTGTCATTCTACAAGAAAATCGATGAATCTTGTGTACTTGGTAAGGAAAGACATGCTGCTGTGAAAGGTTGGTAGGGAGGCTCCAAAACAAAGCCCAGGAAAAATTTTGGAGGGTGGTTGTAGCTGCTACAATACTTGGTGACACAATGGTAGAACTCCAGCTCTCTTAATGGACCTTGTTCGTGAAAAACAAGTCTAACACCTCTGGAAGTATTGTTCAATTCTCAATTTTTCTTGGTTTTCACACTTTCTTGATTGTAAGATCTAGCATCTGCTAAGATCTTGGTCGATTAACACACATTCCAAGCCAAGTCAACGCAATTGTTTCAATTGGGGTTGAGGGGTATATTGGTGCACAAGCAGTATAGTCGTGAGAGTCTTAGTTTCATGTCTGGTGTTTCTTCATTGCCAGCAGGCCTAAACCGTACCCCGATGTAGTCACATAGGAACACAAGCATCGCTCTACTGCTAGCGAGCCTGGTTAGTACATCGGTGAATTTACTTGCATCACCTCTCTACGTAGGAAGTCTTTCTCTTCTTTTTCCTTATTCATTTTTCATCTTTCAACTTTCACTTTTCATTTTTTTTTTCATTTTATTACTTGTGCATAACACTTATTCATTTTAGAGGCATAAGAGGGATCCTGAATTATTAAGAGTAGAAGAGGTTGTTCCTTGAAAGAAGTATTTTATTATATACCTCTGACATGCCTATTAAGGTTCCCCCCCAACCTTACTCTACTTGACTGAGCTGACAAGGGTTAACCCAAAAACAACCTATTAGAGAAGTTGACACTAGTTAGCACGCAAGCGTTGAGTTTTCGTGAAGGTTCACTTCAAACAAAACATATTTTCCATCGATGTATCATGGATTAAAAGTAACAAGTTCATCATACAGAGTTAGGATGATAGATAACCAAGTAGTGATAGATGAATAAGGCCTCTTATACTTTTACCCATATTGTTCCAAGAGTCGTGTATGGTTTCATGCAAAATTAACCTATGAACAAAACAAGAAAACAAACAACAAAGCAAAGCAAAAGTAGAAATGAAAGCAAAGAGAGTAAGAAAACAAGCAAGAAAACAAACAAACATGCAAATAAAGAAAGAAAAAAATCAAGCAAACAAACAAATTGAAAGAAAACACTACTCCTACTCCTAAGATAATAGTGCATGGGTCGTCTCACGTGAAGTGATACTTCCAATGCAGCCACCGACACATTGGGTGACCCATGTTGGTGAAGGCATGGTTCGCGAACAACACAATTGTGCAAACCAACATATGTGAAAGATACAACAATGAAAACAGACACACTCTGAGCTTACAAGTGTCCACAGAACAAAAATGAGTGAAAGCACATGACATGCATTCTGTGGGCTTGCCATGGTGCTATGCTACACTATGTACAGATGTTGAGTGTATGCATTCCCTTGACCATGACATGCAAGAAAATGTGAGAAAGGTAGATTAATCATGTTGCACAAGTGTGCTTGCTGTGTAATATTCCTCTAATGCATGAGCGATGGGATTGTGCATTTCAAGTGGAGGAAGTGAAATCTGAGTGTTGGATTGTTCTTCAGTGCATATAGATGAGTGATGAGGAGCCTTAGGTGTTTGAAAAATTTCCTGATCAAAAGTGAGACCAACCTCAATACAGCGAGGGCTTGACATAACCAACAACTCGAGCTGAAGTGCCTTGATAGTCTAGGGGGGTTTGACTTCATCAATAGATAAATCATCGTATACCAGTGGCTTAGACAGATTAACAAAGAATGAATCAACATCGTGATTAGATGATGAGGTGAAGAGATCATGACAACCAATATTAGAAAACTCAGGATGTTGGTCGACATCCTCATGATTTGATGAATCACAAAGGGGTAGATGAGAAGAAAGGATGTTCACCCTCTACATTTCCAGAAAAAGCAGATGATAGATCAAGTGGATTTTCAATGAATGATTTGTCCTCTCTGTTGTCAGATGATGGATTGATATCCAGTGTGTCATGCAAATGATAAAAAATGGGTGCATTTGTGGATGGAGATGCACATGAAAATTTAGGGGTGGCAGGATGATCAAGGATGTCAAGAAAAAATGGAGGAGGTATGGACAGACAGGGATGGTCCCCTACTTTCGGTGGATGTTCAAGCTCCCCATCATGCTCTTCATGAATACCAGTGCATGTTGGTTGTGCAACACCAACTCCGTTGATAGATTGATCCTCATTCAAAACAAGTGTAGAGTCCAAAATGGAAGAACATAAGATAGTGCCATCCGGAGGATGATCAGAATACAAAGACAGAGTTTGAGGTACAAAATACATGTGATGAGGTATGGGACTCACAACCAATTCTACACGAAAATTGGAAGGGTTGATGTAGGGAGAACGTGATAGTTGAACTGATGTGTGAGCATGATCTCCTGCATCACTCAGAAGTGGTGGATTTGTTTGATGAGGGGACGACTGATAGTCACTTGTGATAGTGGCCTTGTCTGTCTGTGATTCCGTAGCTCCATCACTAAAGAATGTTGAGTGAGGCTTGAGTTCAAACTTCTTCTTTGGATGAGAATATTTCTTAAGACAATACTCGAATCTATCCAAAAGATAGAAGAATTTCATCTAGCTCTTTGGAGCTTGAAACTGCAAATCATGGAAGCGCTGCCAAAACTCCATAGGCGATTCATGGCAAGCCTTCCATTGTTGTAACAATTTTTGGTGAAGATGTTTTGGATCAAAATGATAGAAAGTGTCTTCAATGAGATCACACAAGTGCTCAAGTGAGTGCATGTTGTCCGCTGGTAGGTTGCACAACCACTGATGTGGAGATTCGCGAAGTGTGAATGCAAGCAACAGACTGGAATGTTCATCGAAGCATCCATATTCCTCGTGAACCATGGAAAGGAAGTCATGTAATAACTTAGGCCTGGCCACTTCACCTTCACCATCATACGTGTATGTGGACAAGAGATCGAAAAAATCCCTTGTGATGGTAATAGATTCAGCATGCGAAAAACATCTTTGAGGGAGGAGAGTGAAAGACTCCATGATAGATATGCAAAGGTTCAAAACATGATGAGAGGGCACAACTTGTCATCTAGCCCTCCTTTTAGCACCATAAATGTTGATGGTGATGGACCTGCCAACATGTCAGGGGATCTCCTTGGTAAGAAGTATGAATTAGACCTCAGACCATTTGGTGTAGGAGTCCTAGCAGTGAGTTGTACAGTAATTACTTGGCCATGATTTCACATAGAGGCAAGTAAGATGTCCTTGTCGGTAGTAAGGGTGTGATAGTTGCGGTGAGACAAGGAAGGTGCATGAATGGTTCTAACACACAGAGCGTGGGTTGAGTGCACCCCTTGGAAACTTGTGATAGCACGCAGCTTGGAAGGGAACACACGAGCGAGGGTGCATCAAAAAAAGGAAAGCAAGTTAGCTAACAATCCAAAGTGATGGTTAAACCAATCAACAAATTTAAGTAAGATTCATACATACTTATACAAAATAGCCTATACATGCATGCGTAAGCAAAGAAATACATATACCATTTAGAGTAAACAAGATAGCTAGAATACAATATGACATATGCATGAAACATGCTGGCTCTGTTATCCAGTCATACAATACATCCATGTCCAACCAATAGTTCTGACAACAGAACGTTACAGCCACAACCGCCTCCTCCTCCAAAGAGATATACTAGCTCTGCACAGTGGAGAAGCCAAGGCGTGTTACAATACTGTCCAAGCTCTTTATAATATAGTCTTAACAGAAGCTTGGCTGACCAAAAGCCTCTACAATGAGTTATGAGGGACTATTTATAACAAAGGGTGGGGTGGCCCTTAACATTCCCCTTTGTGACAGTTCATCTACCCTCATGACTCTTCATCTACTCTATGAATTTTACATCCAACTATCGACACTTGAACTTCCACTTGACAAGACGTTACATAAAATTTGCACATGTACCCATGTGTTAAGTTATGGTATGTTCTCTTCTTATAACAATTTACTTATCTTTCTTATTATTATCCATAGATTAGCAATCACATGTGCATAAAGTAAAGTGCAGATAGAACATTAAATGATCGACAGAAAACAAGCCAAGACAAGAGACACAAGATGTGGCGGCTAGCCAGGGACAAACCCAAATGTGGGGAAACCCTTTGATCAAATATTCCTTTATCTTCAATAATTCGATAGAGAGAAATAGTACATAAATCTGATTCACATCAGCAGAAGACCACCCTAGATCAGCCAAACTAGGGTAGACAATATCTTGCAAACTGACCGTCAGATCGGCTTGATTCCTTCACCAAAAAATATGGCTTTCAGAGGAGATCTAGATTCACTTATAGTGCAGTTTTGAGAGGCACACTGATGGTCAACGCTGGTCAAAATTTGGTTCTGTAGTTGCAGCCCTAAATTCTGCACCTTCCTTCCACACGTGTGAGAGAAGCGTCTCTTTCTCCACAGTAGGAGAAGAGCCTCTTTTCTGTGCAGGAGAGAAAGAGAGATGTGATGAGTTGAGTCCAAATGAGGAAAAGACCTCCTATATTTATACACAACTGTTGATGATTGAATAGATGCGACTGTTGGGATTCTGAGCCTACATGAGTTGTAGGTTGGCTTGATAATTATTCCATAATCAAAATAAATTCATATCTCCATAAATACTTATCGGAATCGGATGATCTTTAGAGCAATCCTACACCTCTCGATGAGAGGAATCTAATAAAGATATTATTAGCCATGAATAAGATGACCCACATGGAGTTTGGCTCTAGTTGCCAATTTTAACACTCCATCTCAACTAGGAGGAACTCCATCCGCAATCTGTCTGTCGGTCACTACTATTCATCCATTAAATGCACTGCCCTGTACAGCTTGACCCCTGCTCTACTCTGCTCTATCCTGCCTACTCTACTCTATTCTGTTCTGCCCTGTTCTGATCTACTCTGCTCTGCTCTATTTTGTTCTGCTCTGCTTTGTCCAAATTATGAAGAGGAAGAAATGATCAAGGATGTATCATACTGACTCAAAGTCAGTCTCAGAGTGTGTACCAATAGTCCTAGACCACTCTCAAATGACCCGAAGTCAGGGTCATAGTGGGTACAACTCTTACCACTAGTCCTAGACCAATGTCATCCTCCATTGACTCAAAGTCAGTCTCAGAGTGTGTACCACTGGTCCTAGAACAGTCTCAACCAACCCAAAGTCAGCATCATAGTGGGTACCACTCCTAATACAAGTCCCATACCAGTATCATCACTCTCAGAGAGTGTACCACTGGTCCCAAACCAGTCTCAACTAACCCGAAGTTAGCGTCATAGTATGTACCACTCCCACTGGTCCTAGACCAGTCCTCCACTAACCCAAAGTTAGTCTCAGAGTATGTACCACTAGTCCTAGACCAATCTCAATCGACCCGAAGTCAGTATCATAGTGGGTACAACTCCTACAAGTGGTCCTAAACTAGTATCATTGATCCCAAATCAATGAAGGTCATCCTAGCATAGGGAGTATGGTAGATATATTGATGCATCCATCGGTACTACTATGGTCCCTATCCTCATTTCCCTGATCATTGATCAGATGAGAGGTACTTCCCATGAGTCCCAGACTACATGGGTAGGATGCCTCGACAGGAGAACTAATCAATCCCGTCCTCACAGGAGAACTAATCATCCTGCTACAAAATCATCATGGAGAACAAATCATCCAAACCTCACAGTAGAACTAATCATCCTGCTACATAATCGTTATGGAGAACACGTCATCTAGACCTCACACAAGAACTAATCATCCTGCTACATAATCGTCATGGAGAACACATCATCCAGACCTCACAGGAGAACTAATCATCCTGCTACATAGTCACCACGGGGTGACATAGGGAAAGTTTTGATTCTTTTACCCTGTTCGTCATATGTCACTCCAAGAAGTACCCTGCACCCCCCCCGAGCTCCCAGAGCTCAATACATCATACATGACCCTCATCAGATGGTTTTTGAAGGACGCGAAGTCATTCTTGGAAAGTAAAAAATTTGAGCTTTCCTAGGGCTTTGTCAGAATGTCGGTGACCTGTTCATCTACATCGATATGTTGGAGCCTTATAGCTCCCTGCTGCACCATATCTTGAATATAGTGGTACCTGATATCGATATGCTTGGAGCGATCATGAAATACAGGATTCTTTGATAAACAAATCCCACTCTGGTTATCACATAGGATCATGGTGGTATCCAATGTAAATCCAAACAACTCACTGAAGAGCTTTCGTAAGTAGACTACCTCACAAAAGGCCATGGTAGCAACAATATACTCTGCTTCGGTAGTGCTCAAAGCCACCAAATTCTACTTCCTACTCATCCAGGATATCAAAGCATATCCCAAGGAGAAACAACACCCAAAAGTGCTCTTACGGTCCACCACATTGCCTACCCAATCAACATCAGTGTATCCAAGTAGTCTCACATCTTTGGCAGTGTATCTTAACCCATAAGTGATTGTGCCACAAAGATATCTCAACAGATTCTTGGCACCAATCCAATGTATGTGGTGAGGTTCAACCATATGTTGACTCAATGTGTTGACTGCAAAGCATATATCTAGATGGGAGTTCACTAAGAACATTAATGCCCCGACGAGATGATGATACTTAGTGGCATTTCGTAAAATAGGTCCAGCAGCACTACCACTTCACTTCTTGAAGTCAAGCTCCATCGGGGTAGTTACGGGCTTGCAGTCCACCATATCGAATCTTTCCAATATCTTCACCACATATTTTCCTTGAGATAGGAAAATTCCCCTTGGCTTCTGCCAGATTTCAAGTCCTAGGAAATAGTGCATTAGTCCTAGGTCCTTCATTTCAAATTCAGAAGCCAACTCCCTCTTACATTTGTGAATAATAGGGTCTAAACCTGTTAGAAAGATGTCATCCACATACAACACCAGTATGAGAGGTTTGTCATCTTCAATCTTAAAGTAAAGGTTAGGATTGTCTTCACTCCTAGTGAATCCCAGCTTCATCAAGTAGCTATCGATCCTCTCATACCATGCTCGGGGTGCTTACTTCAACCCATAGAGAACCTTCTTTAACCGCATACATGCGATTTTCGATCATAAATCTCAAATCCTTCGGGTTGCTCCACATAGACCTCTTCTTTGATCGAACCATGCAAGAACATGGTCTTGACATTCATCTGATGTAGGTTACATCCTTGTGAAGTCGTAAGGGCTATGATCGAGTAGATGGTGGTATATCTGGAAATAGGTGTAAATATCTCATCATAGTCTATACCTTCCTTCCAAGAGAAGCCACGAGCGACAAAACGAGCTTTATACTTTTCCGTACTTCCATTTGCTGCATGCTTTATCTTGTAAATCCATTTAGAAGTGACATCTGTCTTGTCCTGGAGTCTAGGAACTACTTCCTAGACATCATTCTTCATAATAGACTCATATTCTTTGGTCATAGCATCCTTCCATACATGATGCTTGACGGCATTTGAGAATGATGAAGGCTCATTTTGTATGATCGTGCTCATGATGGTCAGGTATACCTGATACTTGTTAGATTTCTTACTTTCATGGAAGGTTCCTTGGGGTGCAACATGTCCTTCAGCATCATCAAGTGTCCCCCTAAGCCATGAAGGCCTCTCCCTAGAAGAGGAAGGCTCAGGTGGAGGAGAATGAATAGGATCCATGGGTTCTTCCACATCAGGCATTGATTCATCATCTTTTTCTTTAGGTTCCCTGGTGTTAGTTTCTTGAGAGCTCCTCACAGTAGGAAGATTGTTCACCTTGCTGAGAGCCATGTCTACATCAAAGGTGACATCATGACTAATCACGACTTCCCTTTGACCGGCTACATAGATTCTATAGATCTTAGTATTTTTGCTATAGCCCACAAAGATTCCTTTCTTTCTAGATGCACCCAATTTGTTCCTTTTCCCTTTTGATACATGAAAATATACAAGGCTTCCAAAAATTCTAAAATGAGATATGTTAGGTTTCTTATCGGTGAACATTTATTTGGGAGTCTTGGAACCCAATGCTTGATGGGGGCATCGGTTTTGCACATATACAACAGTGTTTGTAGCTTCGGCCCATAGAAACTTCATAAGTCTTTAATCATGGAGCATGGCATGGACAACTTCCACAATCGTATGGTTCTTCCTTTCCGCCACACCATTCTGTTCAGGAGTATATGGTGTAGTAGTCTCCCTCTTAATGCCAACCTCTTTATAGAAGTCATGAAACTCATTAGATTCATATATAGTCCCATTATCAGTCCTTAAGATCTTGATCTTCTTTTCAGTTTGATTCTCGATCAAGGCTTGAGATGTGTCACAAGACATGACACCTAGCGGACTTCCTCCAACCTGATATAATGAATCAACTTGAAACCCAAGAGTGAAGGAATATTTAATATTGTTTTTCCATGCACCTACCTTGCCATCGCTGAAGGTCATCTTGTAGCCTTTGTCTTCCATTGCTGAGATGGACACCAGGTTCTTTTTGAGGTCAGGTACATATAATACATCCTGTAAGTGGATCGTATTACCTTGATTCAATGTCTTTTTCTTCCACCCTTATGTCCAGCCTTTCTTTTTGATTTAGTCCCAAAATTATTTCTTTTCTTAGCATGAGAAGAAAAGGCAACAGGAGGACCTTTAGGCATGGGCATTTCTTGCTCTTCTATCCTTGTTTCTTCTTGAATGCATCTTTCCATTAATTCCTTGAAACTAGGAATTTCGTTATTGTTGAGAAGAGTAATCCTAAACACATACCATTCGGATGGTAATCCTCTAAGAGTCGTGAGTGCCATTTCCCTATCAGTAATGATCTCCCCAATAGATAGGAGATCATTCTTGATCTCGGTGATTCTTAAGAAGTATGCTTGCATACTCTCATCTTTTCCATTCTTAATTTCCTTCAGCTTATTTCTAAGAAACAAGACTTGATTTTCATCATTAACTTTAAATAAACTCACCATTCTATCGTATATTTCCTTGGAGGTGTTTAGGTCGGAGATGTAGGCCACTAAGCGCTTGTCAATAGAGTCTCGAATGATCTTCTTTGTTTTGAATTCGCCGATTTTCCATTTGTTCCTGGAAGTAGCAGGTGCATTTGATGGAGGCTCAACAACATAGCCTCTCACATGGTCCAACATAGTCAACTTTCTCATATGGTCCAACATAGACATCTTCCATCCATGATAGTCAGCTTTCTCACGGAGCTTGTCTTCGGTGGGGAAGAGTGTTGAGGACCCCATAGTTCTTTTAGGATAGCCTTGCCAATCTTCTCTTCAGTGATTACTCTTGCTCTTGCTCGGGCTTTGTCTTCACCTCAGCTTTGATACCATGTTAAGTTATGGTATGTTCTATGCTTATAATAGTTTACTTATCTTTCTTATTATTATCCACAGATTAGCAATCACATGTGCATAAAGTAAAGTGTAGATAGAACATTAAACGATCGACAAAAAACAAGCCAAGACAAGAGACACAAGATGTGGCGGCTAACCAGGGACAAACCCCAATGTGGGGAAACCCTTTGATCAAATCTTCCTTTATCTTCAATAATCCAGCAGAGAGAAATAGTACATAAATCTGATTTACATCAGCAGCAGCAAACCCTATATCAACCAAACTAGGGCAAACAATATCTTGCAAACCGACTGTCGTATCGACTTGATTCCACCACCAAAAAATGCGGCCTTCAGAGAAGATCTAGTTGGACCTACAGCGCAGTTCTGAGAGGCAGACTGATGGTAAATGCTGGTCAAACTTTGGTTCTGCAATTGCAGCCTTAAATTCTTCACCTTCCTTCCAGGTGTGAGAGAAGAGTCCTTTCTACACAGTAGGAGAAGAGCCTCTTTTCTGTGCAGGAGAGAGAGAAAGATGTGATGAGATGAGAGTGTCCAAATGAGGAAAATTCCTCCTGTATTTAAACACCACTGTTCATGTTTGAGTAGATGCAATTGTTGGGATTCTGAGCCTACATGAGTGTAGGTCGGCTTGATCATTATTCCATAATCAAAATAAATTCATATCTCCATAAATACTTATCGAGATCAATCTTACACCTCTCGACAAGAGGAATCTAATAAAAATATTATCAGCCATGAATAAGATGACCCACATGGAGTTTGGCCCTAGTTGCCAATTTTAACACATCTTAAGTGTATAGGTATTGGGAGGGAGCAATCGTGAATGCATGAGTTAGCAACTCGGCCTTTGTTTTTCCACACCTCTTGTGTGCCTTTTAATTTTTCTTGATTTTTCTTTGTAATACTGGCAACTTCCCATAGGTCAATGGTTATATCTTGCTTTGTATGATATATAGCAACAATTACCCCTCGAGGGTGAGGCAACTCATTGCCCACTAGGGGCTGGGACATGCAAGAGTTCCTTCTCAGAATATGACAAGCATGTGCTCAGGAACTGGGTGATGACCATAATGAGTGAGGTAGAGCTCATGCTACGTTTTTTCCCACATGCTAAGTGTATGTCCCGACCATCTTTTGCATTATAATCTTCTTTTGTTTTGACTTGAGGCCATTATTTGCTTTTTCCTTTTCTTTTAGTTGAATCAACCTCCCAAGGCCAAGTTTTAGGCCCTACGCAACTATGAAGATGCTGTTGATTTGTGTAGCTTGGGAGGTACTCCAAGCCCTAGGGTTCAGGGTTTGGAGGGAAAAGCGCCACAAGGGTCACTTGTGGACTTGGAACACAAGGATGGGGTTTTGCGCCCAATCGTGTTTGGGGCAATTCCAGAGGAACATTTCTACATGTGATGGCATGAGACGATAGGGCGTTTAAAGAAGAATCCGATGCTTTGAGAATCATCGAATTCTGAGTTATAGAAGTGGACAAATGAATTTTTGAAGTCGAAAACTTAATTATTGGTTTTCAAGTCATCTAGGCTTGATGTAAAATATTCCAATAAATGGGTCTCTTCAATAATTTGTTTAAGCCACTCTTTAGGCTATAAAAAGAGGGTGAATGAGATTCATTTGACACATCCATCTTGTGCAACATTCATCCAAGATAGATCTGAAATTCATATGCCCTAGCCGCAGCAAGAAAGGGTTAAGGACAACGTGGGGATAAGTTTGAAGTGGAGGCCGAGGAGCAGCGTGGGAGAGGTATGTTTGAAGGCTGAAATTCTGGGCATGTGTGTGGGTTGTCTAAGGGTTGGTTGAGGGCTAAAAAGACAGGTCCGTGAAGTTGTTCTAGGGCTGAGGTGTTGGGCTACTAGGCCAACGCGCTAGTAGGCAATACGCTATTGTTTAGGCTTGTTTGGGCATTGTTTTGGAGGACTATTTGATACAGGATTGTTGTGTTCTAGGCCGCAGGCCATAGCACCACAACAAGGGATTGTGTAGGGCATGTTAAGGGGTTGGTGTATGCCCTAGATGAGAATGCAACAAGGAGGAGTCCCTCAAGGATATGTCGTAGTTGATTAGAGAGATGTTTGGGGACTTTCAAAGGAGTTAATGGTTGCAGCAAGTGCCCTAACCAGGACTATCACAAACAACAATATGCAAACATAGAGGACAAAAGTGTTTTGTGGAGGAACATTGGGTCAAGAAGTGACCAGTTTGGATCAAATTGACTTGAAACCTGTGGGAGCCAATTTGGAGGCAAGATTGGGCAATCGGGTGTCTCCATCAGTGCAGATTCCACAGTGACGTGATTGGGAACCATTGATCTGATTAGAGGGTAGTGTGTTGGCGACCCAAAGTAGCCCTAGAGTAGCAGACAAGGAGGACATTGTTGGTTTGTGATTGGGTGAAGTTTGCAGCCAAAAGAGTAGCTCTTTGATGGAAGAAAGAGGTTACCAGAAGGCAGATTGGAGCTCAGGTATTGGCCAGCCTAGAGAGCAGTTTGATGAGCCCGTGTACATGCATCAGAAGTGACTTGCAGCGTTATTAGGGGGCAGCCCTCTTGGAGTCTCGATATGTAGTGGGGCCTTGATGGACTAAGGCACTACTAGTAAGTAATGCAGAGCAAGGGACCAGCAAGACAAGATACGACATCAAAGTTGCACAACGAAGTTTGTCATTGTATCTTGTATACCATAGACTGTTGTATTATTTAGATTTAGTTTAATATAACAAAGATTGGGATTGTACATATTGTACAATTTTGTTAAAAACCATGTATATTTGTGCATATGTGATTTACTACTTTATATTTCTGTTGTGCAAAGTAGTTTACGGTTGAGATTCTTGGTTTGGTAGCGTCAGTGATTTGAAGACTCTAACCTAGACCCAAGCTCATGGAAATTCAACATGCTATAAAAGCGTGTCTTGTAAGAATTTACAGGGTAAGTTCCTCAGACAGAACACCAAAAGGACACCGCTCACAAACAGATCACAGATCAATACACCAGTATTTTGACGTGGTTAAAACCCTCAGAGAGGGAAACAGTCCACGGCGTGCGCCAACGTGGCTACTACAGGCAATTTATTAATAAAAGAATGAAAATTTACATAAGCTTCTCTCATGCACGGTTAACCTACAAATGACCCTCCATGCGCTTTAAATAGATTTCATGGACCAATCGGGTGTCAAGCCACGGATCAAGTGTCAGTAATACCGAGGAGAGAATGAACCGTCAGATCACTACATATCGTGACCGTCGGATTGTAAGTTACAAAATGTACAACGGTAAAGAAACACACTTTACCTAACTCTATACTAAACCAAGTTGAACTTAACTATTTCCTATGTGTCGGAATATCCTAACATCCCCCCTTAAGAACAACTTGGGATAGGATTGAAGGATTTACAAATATGACACAATAGGAGAAGGAAGGAGGCACTAGAGCCTATCCCCCCTTAGTGACAACTTCCTGAACTCCAAGCATATATCGAAGTTTAGTGAACTTCGCCTCTGTGAGAGCCTTTGTGAGGATGTCTGCAACCTGATCATCTGTTGAACAATATTGCACTTCAAGAACATGGTCATGAATGAGCTTTCTGATGAAGTGCATGTGTAGTTCAATGTGTTTGCTGCGCCGATGTTGAACTGGATCTTTGCAAAGCTGAATGGCACTTTGATTATCACACCAAAGTGTAGTCGGATGCTGCTGCTCAAAGCCAAATTCTGATAGGATCTGACGAAGCCACAAGGCTTCTTTACTAGCTTCCACGGCACCACGATACTCTGCTTCTGCTGACGAAAGAGAAATGGCAGCCTGTTTCTTACAAGCCCATGTAATAGGTCCTGAACCAAGAGTGAAGACATAACCGGCAGTAGACTTCCGATCATCAGGGTCACCAGCCCAATCAGAATCAGTGAAACCAACTAATAGAGGAGTTGCTTTGGCACTGTAATGAATCCCAAACTGTATTGTAACTCGAACATAACGAAGTATTCTTTTAGCTGCTTTCCAATGACTTTCACGGGGGTTTTGCATAAAACGAGCAACAAGGCCAACAGCAAAGGAAAGGTCAAGACGAGTATGGGT
>APFE030708465.1:13439-36460 GCA_000404065.3 Pinus taeda
ATAGTTAAACCCATGAATAATAATTAAATAAATCACTATTTATTTGATTTTCTTCTAGGAATAATTAATTAAACCATTTTTCAATTATTATTCCTTGTCATATTTGACCCAATCATGAAAAATAAACAAATAAATCATTAATTATCATATTTTTCTCTAAGAATAATTAATTAAACACTAATTTATTATTATTCTTTGTTAAATGTGACTAAATCCCTTAGGAATAATCAAATAAATCCTTATTTATTTATTATTTCTTAACTAATTCATTGACGTGATAAATAAATCATTTATTTATTTATTATTTCTAAATAAAAGTTTAAATACGTTTTCCCTCCTAAACAAATATAATTAAATATTTGAGGTAGTTATTCCAAGGATGGGATCAAAAATATTTTATTATTTCTCATTATTCGAGGATAACTCAATATTTTGTTATAAATGGAATGGTTTTCCATTCATTGTTCACTTTTGATTATTTTCATTGTTGCACTCACTGTTGTAACTCGATTATTTTCATTATCACATGCCATATTTTTGTTGGGTTTACAAATTATAGTGGAGAGAGACTCTACACAAGCTGAAGACGTTTAAGGATAGCCAAGAACCCATCCCGTAGAGGGGGACTAGTAACATTTATTTATTCCCTTCACAGATGTTATAATAAAACTATTCTTCATATATCTGGTTTCCATTGGATGATTGGAGTTATTACACTTTCTTTTTGTTGTTTAACTATGATTGTGGCATAGATCATAATTTTGGCAGGTTTTTTTTCTATCAGCTGCTATAGATCTACAATGTTTAGCATCCATTTATATTGTTGACATTGTTTGTCATCCATAATCTTAAGTTGGTTATTTTCGTACATCTTTGAGAAGAAAACACTACAACAAATTGACGACCCCACTGATTTTCTACTTCAGATCCAGAAACCTGGGTGACCTTTGGTTTTCAGCTTAGGGTTTCTTCTTTTTTCAATTATCTTAATGTTTCCTAGTTTTTTAACCCTAGATCTATTAAATTTCTGACTTTTGCAAGCTTTCTAGTTGATTCTGCAGGTCATAGGAACTAGTCGCAACAAAGGCGATAGTTTTTTATGATATTTTCTAACCAGGATCCATGGAGCAGAAGTCACACTTTTTGGCCCAAAAAGTGTGATCTAGAGGTGAGAGCGCACTTATCAGCCCAAAAAGTGTGATCCCTATTGGAAAACAAGTCAATACCTACGATTTCTAGGTTTTAAGGTTTTTCTCAGATCTATTTCCGGTTTGCATAGAGTTGTATACTAGGTTGTCTGACCTTTATCTCATCCTGATTAGGCCCTCATCCAATCTGATTTACTTGTCAAATTCAAACTTATCCCCTTAGGGCTTCTAGTACGATTCCACCATTCTAGGAGGAGTTTAGCTGAGTGAGTAGTCTGAGTTTCTACAATGCTTTCAGCCACATTTTCCAAATTTCTACCCTTCTGCTTCAAATCGGTAAAGATAGGTTGTTAGCATCCATAGTTTCACATTTACAATTTTTTTGTTCCTTCGCCTTTAGGTCCCATTGGTTGTCATAGGTGTTTGACCCATATTCCTATCTTTTTGAAGCGATATTCCTCTCTCATTTTTTGTTTTTGCTGCACCACTTTGTAGCAACTTACTATCACTTGATCCCTATCACACCAATGTTTAGATATCTTGATCATTTTAATGTATTTTCCATCGATTTAGCCACCAACAAACACAGTGTTTGAAGACCCTGTTTGGGTGGGTTTAGTTAATTGTTTTACTTTTCAGTTTATTTTCAACAAGTTATTTTCTTTTTTTATAAACACGATATGGGCTTAATCAATAAATACACTTGAACACACAGGCACACTTTAAGTCAAGGGTGCTTAATTTACACTACCAAGCCAAGACTTAACATAATAAATTTATCTTCCCTCATTGAGACAAAGGCATATTTTTAATCTACCTTCACCATTTTCATGTCACATGTGTCTTACCACCATTGGAACACCAAGGCATTTGTCACAGAGACTATTAGCCTTCACCGCCAGTTTCTACTTGGGCATATTACCCCTCCTCATTGGTTTGAAGTTCATAGCCCTTCGAGTCCCCACACCAATTTTTCTCGTGGTTCATTTGATTCCTCATCTGATTCTGAGCCTCCTTCACTGCATATCATCACCATGTCTGGACACAAAGCTGGTGCAGGAACCCAACCTTGTGTTGGCTCCAGGTTTATCCTAGTGGTCACATCAAGTGGAACAATCTTAGGAACCATTCTGACATCCTCCATGCTCCCCTTTATGGCTGTATTAAGTCTACCAGATTTTAACTAGTTGATAAATGACCCCATACACCACGATGTTGGTTGGCCTTCTATGCCAACTAAGCTTCCCTCTAACATCCCAAAGTTTGAGGGTAATGCTGGAGAGGATCCTACCAACCATGTTCGATCCTTCCACATGTCGTTTTCCTACTGATGAATCCATTCGTCTTTGGCTATTCGAATGCATGCTCACTTGAGACATTGGAAACTGATATGTAGACCAGCCCACCGCATCTCATTTCATTTTTGCAATGCTTGCTAAAGTGTTCCTTTCATATTTCTAGTTACCTCTCTAGTATAACACTGGTATGGAGTTGTTGACCTCATTTTATTAGTCCTCCACTACTCTCCTTTCTAACCATGTTCAAGAATGGTGTTGAAGAAGGAGCACATGGTATGCCTTGCCATTTGAAGACCATGTCTATCTAGATTGGTTTCTTAAGAGCCTTTCAACACCTATTGGAAAATACATCGCATCCCATTTTCCTCAGACCGAGGAAGAAGCTCTCCAAAAATATCTAAGATATGACCTGATTTATGCGCAATACGGTTATTTCTATATTGTCATTCCATACCTCCCTCATCGTGGAAGTGCCAATGCACTGGGGGCATCTCATGTCGTCGACTGTATCGTTGGAACCCTTTCACACCCTTCCCAATATACTTAGCAAATTTATGGCTATCTGTAGGGGGAGCCAATTCCACCAAAACTCATGCCCCTCCTACCAGAAACATGTTTTCATGGCCCCAAATTGTTTCTCCTCCTCACACAAAACCAAGCACTCCAAACCCCCAAGCATTAGCGTTGCAGCTTCCCATGCATCCTTAGCCCCAATAGCCACTGCCCCTCAGGTTCAAGTGCTCTCATAGCAGAGTGTGACCAATCCCTAAAGTCTAAAGAAAAAGGATAAGGGGAAGGATAACAATGGTAACTAGGGTAATCAGGGTAGTCAACCTAGTGAACCCCAGGGGAACTAGCCTAACACTAATAACCAACAACAAGGTAGCCAGCCCGAGCAGAACATGGTTATTCATATTAATAAGGCTTTTGCATGTTGTGGTGTTCATGGCCATTATACGCATGAGTTTCCTCTTTCACCCCAGATGTGTCAAATGCGAGAAGCTCAAGAAGCTTATACAGGCCAACAATCGCCTCAAAATCTTGTGCCATCTCAACTGGTAGTGCTAAAAAATCCTTTCCCTCAGCAAGGATTTATTGGTTCTTAACCTCACCCAGGTCAAGCAGCCTATACTCCCCAAACTTCTCGTCCTGGTGACTACTAGATCCTTATGATGATCTTTGATAAGATTAATCCCTCCAATATCAACCAGTAAACTTGGTCGTGTTAATATTATAAGCCATCGACTTTGTCTGCCACTGTGTCCAAAACCAAAGCATCTGTTAAGCCTCTTATGACACCAAATGGTCCATTACAGATCCCTCAACCCAAAATTGAGGCCATTCCCAAGATTCCAAAGGGACCATTATGTTGTAATGCACTTATAATCGAGCTTTCCATTACATACAATATAGTAGATGACTTGTCCCAATCACCTGCTTCCATGTCGACTTTGGAATTACTCCCATCGTGCCCATCTCAAAAGAAAGCTTTACTAACTTCCTTGGGTGCATTAGATACTTCTGACGATCATTTGATTGTCTTCTAAGTTGATACATTAGAACATCTCCCATTACCTTCATCTGCTGCTTTTCAAATACAAGTTAGATTCTGCAATGCCATCATCTCCCGATGCATTATTGATGAAGATGAATCCACTTGTGTGATGTCTGCTAATGTTTAGAAGAATCTTAAGTCACCTAATTTATCCTCCTCCACCATTACTTTTCATTGTTGGCATGGACACTCCTCCCAACCCCTTGGCATGTACCGCAACTGTCTAGTGACCCCTGCGGGCAAGACTATCCATGTAAACATTGAAGTCATTGATGCCCCTTTGGATTACAACATTCCCTTAGGTCATAGTTACACATATGCCATTTCAACCATCGCATTTGTGCCTTTCCACAAGATGTTCTTTCCCCATGAAGGGAATATCATTACCATCGATCAGTTGACTTACTACGCACTGAAATCTATGACCTCTCCCAAGTCCATTATCTTGTCAGTGTTAAACAAGCAATCCTCAAATCCCCTCACAAGTGTTTCATCTGTATTCTATAAAGATCCCTCATTATTCGGTGCTTTTTGTAGTCATCCCCCTCCCATCTCAGAGCCTAACTCTAGGAGTGTTTCCATGTTACAAGCGTTATGGGCTACTCTCAAGCAGTGTGGTACATATAATCAACGACCATCTCCTCAACACCCTAATGTTTCCATCCTAGCCAAGCCCTCTAGATCCACCTTCCCAAGAACTCCTCCGTTTGTGCATGCCTCTCCTATGTTTCCACCCCTCCATGTCTCAACCATCCAAGAGATATTCCGCCGAGACATTACCCTACAGGCTAAATACCTTTCTTGTTTCCCCCTCCAAGAGTATTTTCTATCCCTGTCATGGCTTCACTGGTCCTTCCTTACATGACTGATGGGATCCTAGTATGGTACATTGACCCCCCTGCAAATATTCCACCTAGTCATCTAAGAATTTATCATGCTTTGGTCCCAGTTCAACCGGTACCTGTTGGACTACGCAACGGGTATAAATTTACCCTTGATTACATTATCTTTTTCCTCCTTTTTATGCATTTGTGCCATGATCTAATAATATTTTGATACAATTTTGATAGAAAGTGAACAAAATTGATTTTGATATGATTTGGTTGTCAAAGCTAACCTTTATTGCTTTTTATGCAGATATTAGTGAATGGGACAATTGTTGTTCAATCTATTGAACAACAAAGGCTAAACAAGGAGAAAAGAGTGTGCCTTGTGCAGTCAAGTTGAGAAGAGAATCAACAAGATCAACACAAGATGGAAGATTTTCTGATAATAGTATTTGGTCATGAATTCCTCAGGATCTCCTCATCCCGAGGAATCACAAATATCTCTTTTCCTCTTTGACTATAAGAGGGGAAAAACGAATAGAATAGAACAACTTTTGCCTTTTTACTTCAACTGTAATTGTAAGAGACAGAGGACTATTTTGAAGAACACATCGTTACTATAATGACATTCAGAGTTAATGAGTAATATATAATTTTTGTTTCAGTTTGTTCGTGATATTCTGAGTAGCTAGGTAGTAATCACTGGTAGCCATGGCCTGGTCACTAGTGGATTTCACTGCTTTTCTTTGTGTTATAGTTTTACCTTTTTACTGCAAATATAATTACTTTTTTATGATTTTACGATTGATCTATTTTATATATAAACCACTGGTTTTGATTTTGTGCATTCCGCGCATTATTTCTTAGCTCTATTGATTGGTTGCATTTATTTGTATTGTAGATTGATTTAATTATTAGATAAGTGTTATTTCTTGTTAAGTGAGAGCCAGAGTATTATTGGTTAGATCAAATGCATTATTGTTTCTATTCAGCTGAAAGAGCTCCATTACCACTATAGTGCACTTGATTGATGTGATTCTAGCCTGTATTTGCAATTAGATATTTTTTATTAAGATTGAGTTTTGATGCTTGAATAGTTTAAATTCTTGGAAGTTACAGGTTTGGTAGTTTATGGTTTGATCTATTTACTCTTGTATTGAAATCAATAAGTTATTTTAGAGCATTACTCCCTTTAGATCCAACAATTTCCATCACTTGCACACATTATGTACTTTCCTAAAACAAAAAGACTTACCTAGGTCGATAATTAATGTGAGGCATTTAGGAGTTCTAACATACATCTTATATGCGCCCAACTTTTTGGCGTTGTTTCCGAGTAGAGTGTTTCTATTTCACAGAAGGTGATGTATGTTTGGTGTTTGTTTGTTGTGAAAGAATCGGGTATTAAAAACGGAAGGTAAGAACCTACATATGAGCAAGTAAAGTGCTTGCTCCTTTCCTGCTTTTCATCAATATTGTGTAGGAATTGTAGTAGAAATAAATGTTTCATGTTTGTTTGCTAAGAAAGAATTGGGTTAAAAATAGAAGGTAATAACCTGCATACAAGCAAGTAAAGTGCTTTCTCCTTTACCCCCTTTTCAGCAAAATTGTGTAGGAATTGAAATAGAAATAAATATTTGTATTTCTATATGAATGACTAAGAAGAAAAGAGTATAAAAAGATATAATTCCTCCACCCAGATCTGAAAAAGCTAAGGTATAGATGTCGCTTGGACGATCAAGCTTCATTGATTAAATCATGAGGAAAGCTAAGTCTCAGTCATTAGTAGGACCCCAAACTGTTTCTACAAGAAATCCTACTATAACCCTTCAGGCCACAAGATCACCATCTGTCGCTGATGCTAAGATTCATAATAGGACTGAAGGAGAAATAGGTAGTACTGAAAAGATTAAATCATCAGAACCCAAATCTGTTGAAGTAGTAGTTGAACAGAGGACACCCAATATCCCAGAGCAAGGTAGTGCTGTTAAAATCATTCTAAAAGTCTCTTTTGAATTCGCCAGGAAAAAATATCCAGCTCCAGAAATCCCTGAAGAATATTGGCATATTTTTAACCAAATGGCTCATAATCAGAAACAGCCTCAGACCTCTACATTACAATACCCTATTGTTGACACATCTATCAATGCTCCCATAATAGCAATTCCATTACATAATATTTTGACCTTTCATGGGCTAATTTCAGAGGATCTTGATGCATTCTTTTTTTAATCCAATGTTATATGTGGGGTTATGATTACACTACTGATCCCCAAAAGCTGAAAATATTTGCCTCTACTCTAAAGGGAGCAGATCTGCATTGGTTTATGGAACTTGGTGGAGGTACCATTACTGACTGGGACCAAATGAAAACAACCTTTCTAAAAAAATACCAAAATTATTGCAAATTACAGAACTGAAGGATGAAATCTTTCAAATGGTAGCTAAGAGTAACGAGACTCTTGAATAATATGTAGAACATTTTCAATATAATATGCAAAGATCTCTTTATGAAAATTTTCCTCCTGAAGTTCTCAAAACTATGATGGTCAAAGATATGAAAGACTAATGGGTAGAAACATTGAATTTTATGGGGAAGGGTGATATTTATCAAGATAATTATGATGATATTATACAATTGTGCATCAGGTTCTCCAGAGGTAGTACAAGGTTGAAACCAACCGGATGCGATGCAATCACTAGAGATAGCAGAGCCTTAGGAGGAAGCATTACACCAGTTGAAATCGTCAATCTGGTGGAATATTTCAAGACTGATATCTTGGGGACCCTAATGACAATTGGATATCATGTAAGCCAACCAAAAGCAGGCTGAAGCATAATAGAATCTGGCTATTTTCTGTCCATGTTCTAGAAAGGAACACAATCATAGAGAATGTCCATTAGATATGATACAAATATGTGCCATTTGCACTAAGGATGATGCTACAGAAAGTTTTCCATTGCTTCCTAGATTAAAAGAAGTTTTTAAGGAAGCAAAAGAGGAAGTGGAACCAATATATCTGTTAAACCAACACCGTCAATGGCAAGCACGCCTGATAGGTATGCCTACAGAACCATATTTGTTCTTTCCTTCTTCACAATTTAATTCTTAGCAGTATTCAGGTGTAGCATGGCAGAACGAGCCACCTTTCTCTACCTGGCCACCTAAAGCATTTTCTATGCCACCATGGCCCAACCAATCAAATCCAAATAATAATTGGCCAAATTCCTCTTACCCTCCACCATTCTGGCAGAAAAACCCCTATTCCTCTCAATGGTCTCCTTCTACCTCACAAAATTAGAACTGACAACCAAATTGGCAACGATCCGCAAACCAGCCCATGGGAGCAGTTCATCTGCCTCAACCAACTTTACTAACACCTTATAAGTTGCAGCAAAATCTTCAACCTAATATACAACCACAGCTCCTAGCTCAACCGAATCTGAATCCGAACAATAGACCAATCCAGTCAGTACAAATTATTGAGAGTCTAGACCCTAAAGTTGAGTCGAGAGAATGTAATGAACTTAAGTTAAGATCTAGATGCGTAATCGCTCTAGATGTGGAACAAAATCTGCAACCTAAGGTTAAAGAAATGCATCAAAATAAGACTTTGACTGTAGATAACCAGCAATCAAAATAGGGAGAAGACATAGTCAGGCAGAAAGATCCTAAACAAATCATAATTACTTCTCCCCCGTTCCCAAAAATATTGATAATACCCCGACCAATTGAATATCTTGACTTTGATCTTCTTGGTGAACTCAAAAATATCTGTATGAAAATACCCCTCCTCCAGGTCATTCAAGATATTCCGATATATGCTAAAACCATTAAAGAGTTGTGTGCAAATAAGTTTGTGAGGAAAACAAACATAACGCCAACTATCCATCTTGTCACAACTTTGTCTAATTTATTACTAGGAAAAGAGACACCTGTAAAATACGAAGACCTAGGGAATTCCATTGTCCCATTCCAAGTAAATGGTCTCTCTTTTCCCAATGATTTAGTTGACTTAGGGGCAACCATTAACATTCTTACAATAGAAACTTGTGAAGTGTTTGTCATCATAGCCTTAGAACCAACCACTACCTTGCTGGAATTTGCTGACCATTCATTCATTAGGCCAGAAGGAACATTACAAGATGTCATGGTTTTTGTGGACTCTTAGGAATATCCAACAGATTTTTTGATTATTAATGCCAAAAATCGGCTAGATGGACATCCCTTAATACTGCAAAGTCCTTGGCTAGCAATATTCGATGATAATATAGGTTGCCGAACAAGAAGTATGACCATAACCAGAGGGAATTTTGTTAAGAATCTAGCTTTATACCCTCCTTCTCAACCAAGCTTGACCATTGTAAAAACTATGAAACTACCAACAGCATATCTAAAAGAAAGTATTCGTTCACCATTAACTCTAGCAAATGCGCTTGAATTTAAAAATCAAACAAAAAATGATGTCATTAACACATTTATCAATCACCCTGCTGCAACGTCTAATTTGAGATGTCACATGATTGAAGCAGTCCTTGACAATGAGATTGAAGGAGATTCCTTGAGAGACATCAATGACCAACCGATACCAACAACCACTATCTATAATAGCAAACCTATTGAAATCGAGCAAGGGAAAATCTTGAACATTACCAGTAATCTGAGTAATGACCAGCAACAGAAACATATCCAAATCCTTAGGAAATATAAAGGTCCTTTTCATGGGACTACCGAGACATGAAATGGATTTACCCTCAGTTATGCATCACCACATCTACACTGAAAAATATGCAGGACCCATTCGATAGCCAGAACGTAGATTAAATCCTCATCTAAAGGATATTGTGAATGACAAGCTTCAAAAACTGTTAGAAGTGAATTTTATTTATCCTATATCTAACAGTAAATGGGTTTCTCCATTAGTAGTTGTCCCCAAAAAGAATGAAAAATGGTGGATATGCGTTGACTATAGAGAACTTAACAAAGAAATACAAAAATACCATTTTCTACTTCCATTTATCGACCAGGTCCTTGATACACTGGAAGGAAACAAATTCTTCTCTTTCCTAGATGGCTTCAGTGGCTACATCCAAATTCAAACTACCCCTGAAGACCAGGATAAAACTACTTTCACCTGCCCCCCAGGAACATTTGCTTACAGGGTATTACCTTTCAGATTGTTTAATGCACCTGCTACATTCCAAAGGTCCATACTCGGTATTTTGCAGACTTGATAAATGAAGGATTGGAGGTGTACATGGAGGATTTCACACCCAATGGAGATGAATTTGATCAAGCAATACAAACATCGAAGAGATTACTAGAACGATGTATTGCTACTAGGATATGCTTAAGTCATTAGAAGTGTCATATGATGGTGACAAAGGGCCTAATTGTAGCTCATTTCATTTCAACAACAGGAATTCAAGTAGATCCAGCAAAGATATAGGTAATCCTCTTATTAGCTACTCCCTGCACTCAAACAGAGGTACACAGTTTTTTGTGATTTGTTGGATATTATTGTAGATTTACAAAGAACTTTTCCCAAATTGCTGCACCTGTATATGCCTTGATAGGAAATGTTGATTTTATATGGACTGATAAATGTGACACTTACTTCATAGATCTAAAATAGTTAGTATCAACAAAAACAGTATTACGAGGTCCAAATTGAGATATACCTTTCCAGATTTCATCAGATGCATCAGATACAACCATTGGAGCTATTCTTGGCCAAGAAGAAGACACAAAACCTTACGCTATATATTATGTCAGCAAAAACCTTACTCCTACTAAGTTAAATTATACAATAACAAAAAAGGAGTTTCTAGCTATTATTTATGCTATAAACAAATTTAGACACTATATAACTAGATATACTGTATTTCTGTATATTGATCACTCTGCCATTAAATATCTAGTTAACAAGCCAATTACAAATGGAAGAGTGACTCCTTGGTTACTACCTTTGCAACAATTTGACATAACTATAAGGGATCAACCAGGGATGGAGAACCTCGTAGCAAACTTCCTCTCCCGAGTGCCAAGAACAGATATAGTGGTGGTGGATGATCAGTTCCCGGATTAACATTTGTTTGTTGTGGCCGTAAAAATGCCATGGTATGCAGATGTAGCAAAATACTTAGCAGTGGGAAAATTTCCCAAACATTTGACACCCAGATAAAGGAAATTGAATGTTCAACGTAGCACTCATTTCTCCTGGATTGGAGGATACTTTTTCGACACGGGATTTGATATGCACATCTGCATGTACATCAGGTAGGACAAAATTGATGATATCCTAAAAGCCTGCCATAATGGACCTTGTGGTGGACAATTTGTAGACCGCAAAACTAGACAAAAATTCTACATATGGGCTACTACTAGCCCACTATTTTTAGAGAAAATAGAAATTTGTCCAAGCATGTGACAGTTGCCAAAGGATGGACCACCCTAGCCAATCTGATGAAATGCGCCTGCATCCACAGCTGGTGATAGAACCCTTTGAGCATTGGGCATTAGATTCCGTTGGACCATTCAAACCACCATCCAACTAGAAATTGCATATATTGGTTGCAACCGATTACGTAACTAAGTGGGTGGAAGTAGTAACATTGCCAAGAGTAATAGAGGAAACTATTATTAACTTTATTTTCAAAAATTTTGTGCGTTATGGCTTATCTAGAGAAGTAATTACTGATGGGGGGCCACAATTCATGGGTCATAAGATTGCTGCTATATTGAGAAATCGTCATAGCACACACAAAATTACTTCCACGTATCACCCCCAGGTGAAAAGGTAGGTGGAGAGCACCAACAAAGTTATTGAAGCTATTCTAACAAAGATAGTTTCATCACATCATGAAACTGGACTACTTGAATGCTAGAGGCCTTGTGAGCATATCACATAACTTGGAGAAACATGACCATATACTCTCTGTATCAACTAGTATTTAGTAAAGAATCCATTTTTCCCATAGAATTTGAAATACAAACACTAAGGACAGCCCAAGAAGTGGGAGCAAATTTAACCAAAGCTCAGGTTAACAGGTTACAATAGATGAACAAATTAGATGAAGTTTGGCTACTGGATCTATAGTGTATGACACTTATTCAATAGCAAAGAGCCAAATGTAATGATGCCCTAATTAAAAAAAAGAAATTTCATGAGGGCGACTGGGTACTCCTTTATGATTCAAGGTTTCATGACTTCCCTAGCAAATTGCAAACTAGGTGGTTAGGCCGCTATGAAATTAAGCAAGTACATAACAATGGCACTCTTACGTTGAACACCATTGGTGGGTCTAGTTCTTATTTTAAAGTGAATGGGCATTGGGTGCACCTCTACCAAAAACCACTTACCAGAGAATTTTTATACCAGAAGATACATGAGGACCCCACCATGCAAGTTTTAGTTGCAGAATGAAATCCTTTGGCAACTTCATCTTTATAAAATTTATTTCTTCTGTGTAAAATATGTAAATATGATTGTTAATTTGATTTTCTTTTCTTTTTCTTTTTCTCTTCTTGTTTTTTGTTCAATTAATTGAACAGTTGTTGTTCAATCCAATTGAACAGTACTTCTCTTTGGCATGATTTTGTTGTTCAATCTATTGAACAACATTTTCATTTTGACGTTGTTTTTCTGTTTAGATAATTGAACAACTGTTGTTCAATCCAATTGAACAACACTTTCTTTTCTACGTGAGTTTTTTGTTCAGTTAATTGAACAGTTGTTGTTCACTCTATTGAACAGCCACTGTTCAATCCATTTGAACAACACTTTTTTCTTTGCGTGATTTTGTTGTTCAGATAATTGAACAGTTGCTGTTCAATCCAACTGAACATCACTTTCTTTCTTTTTTGCAGTGTTTTTTTGTTCAATTAATTGAATATCTATTGTTTAATCTATTGAATAGTTGTTGTTCAATCTATTGAACAACTGCTGTTCAATAGAATTGAACAACACTTTATTTTTTTACATTGTCTTGCTATTAAAGTAATTGAACAATTGTTGTTCAATCTATTAAACAGTTGTTGTTCAATCCAACTGAACAATACTTTCTTTGTGGCATAATTTTGTTGTTCAATTAATTGAACAGTTGATGTTCAATCTATTGAGCAGTCGTTGTTCAATCCAATTGAACAACACTCTCTTTTTTCATTATTTCAGTATTCAGTTATCTGAATAGCTGTTGTTCAATCTATTGAACAGCCACTGTTCAATCCAATTGAACAACACTTTCTTTCTTTTTTTGCATTGTTTTGTTGCTCAGTTAATTGAACAGTTGTTGTTCAATATATTGAACATACATTCTTCAAATCCAATTGAACTACACTTTTTTTTCTTTGCAATTATTGTTGTTCAAACAATTGAACAACATTTTTTGCATATCTCTACTATTCAATTCCAATTGAACAAAAAAAAAAATCTTTTGTGTGATCACTCTTTGCTTTTTCAAATGATTGATGTTCACTCAAATGCTTAGCCCCATTTTTCTTTTCTTTTTCATTTTGTTTTCTTTTCATGGCATGAAGTACACTAATTTTATGAGGACAAGAATTTATGGATTCTATTGAAGGGATTTAATACAGTTAATGTTATGATCTTTAACATGACAACTTCTTGATGATAGATTCTTTTCAAAGAAAGGGACACAATTATTTATATATTTCTTTGTTGCATAGCTTTTTGTTGTACATGGTATTGATTGATCATCTCAATACCATGCTGCTTCCACTCTTCTTGGTTATAATCTTCTCTGTCTTTAATAAATAAGACTCTGGGTATACTTTTTTTATTGACATGTTAAACTTCTGCCACCATCCCCTCTTAAGGAGTATTGAGCCTCCCTCTATTTATCATAAAAATGTGTAATAATAGTAAAATTTTGTTTTCAGATGGAGGATAGGGGGTCTCATTACGAGCCAACCTACCATGTTCATAAGGCTGTAGCAAAGTGACATTCCCACTATTGCCACCACACCAAGGTTATGGTCCATTGGACAACCAGAATATCCTTCGAATAGGAGGTCTCATCACGAGCCAACCTGATCACTTTCTCTAAGTCCCAGTGAATGGCGGTGTGGTCATCAGGTTACCACGCGAGCATACTGATCCCTTCTGTAGAACAACATTGTAACTCTCCATTTATAAATTGAGGTTCCTGGATCATTTGGGTTAAAAAGCAACCCTGTCGAGGCTATGGATGCTTGCTAGCAGCAGAGGCTCTGTTTATGGTATTGAAGTTATATCTTATCATCAATTATTACTATATTACCCTCTTCTTATTCTTTCTTTTTATCGGAGAAGTTATTTCCTTCATCTTTCCCCATTTTTGAACCTTTATGCATGAAATATCATTTTTCAATCAATCGTATCATTCTCAGCTAAAATAACCATCAACAGAGTATTTTTTTTGGTCACATTGCTGTCCTTTTCTTTCTCGCATAACTTATCATCAATCCAAGCATCTTATCTTTTATTCATAACTATCATCACACACTCCGCTCTCGTTGTAACCATACCTCAAGTCGTCCTATCGTTTATATGCATACTCTGTTTCATTTAATGTGGTACTATTCTTTACCTTTCCTTGCCATCATAACAACCCTTTCCCTGTCTACTCGATCGTAGGCGACCTCTCTTTTCAAGGAGGGGGAGGATTCCCGCAACACTTTTGCATGCACTATATTTATTCTACTTATTGGACTTGATATGTTGCTATGATATCATATGATCAAATGGCATGTGGAAGTATGATAGTCTTAGAATTAATATCATTAATTATCATGGAAATTCCGCTTGACATTATGGAATTTGGTTGTTATGTTTACTTGTTGTTCTATTTTTCCAAAGAAATTTTTGTTCTCTACTATGTTTTTGTTGTGTTAACCTTTGAAATTGTAGAGCGAATATTGGAAGAATTCGAGGATTATGGGTGGAAAATTGGTTCGTAGAGAACCCTCGGTATTGGAAATTTCTAACAGAGCCAAGTAAATTCAAGTGCATGCGAGATGGATTTCATATTTCACAAGGCTCCAGACCCATAGCTGTGAAATCACTCTTGAATTTTTACAGCACTTACAGAATGGGACATCCACTATAAAATGTGTAAGCATAACAGTATCAGAGCTATGCTATCTGAGGTTTCTAGGTTTCTAGTAGGAGCAACATGGCCAGAAAAGCATGTAATGTTGCATGACACAGTGGATATTTTCAAAGACGTAGGTGAAGAGCTAAGCTGAAAAGGCATGGGAATTCAACCATCCTCTCTTGGAGAACCATGGTGCAAATTGGCAAGTGTCGTCCAAGAGTACATTACCTATGATGGTCGATGGGATGTGGTAAAACCATGACAACTTAAACTTTTAGCCATTTTAAAACAAAATCTTACTGTCAATTTGCCATTTTTCTTAAATTCATTGTTGCATGATATAGTTGATAGAGTAAGATGGGCTAAACATCCTAATACATTAGTCAATCATCATGGGTTGATCAAACTGATTGTTAGTCATAGTCTTTCTTAGCAAGGTTTAATGTGGGATAATTTTGTAACCCCACCAGAGATTAGACCAGACCTTGTAGTCCAAAATTCTGCAACCTTGGAAATTGAACAGTAAAATCCTATTCCGAAGAGGAAAAGAATTGCTCAGATAGTAACATGACCTACTAAGTGTAGGTGTTTTATGAAGACAAATCCATTTCAGAGGAATTCCGTAGGACCTCAAGGTAGCACTGAGCACCTGGCAGAGCCATTTAGTCCAAATGTGTACATGAATCTAAACCAAAATAGGAGGAAGAACCCAATTTTGGACATGAACAGGAGGGAGAACCCAATTCTAAACCTGAATAGGAGCAAGAATTCAACTCTAAACCCGAACATGAGGAAGAAAGCAACTCTGAACCAAAAAAAGAGGAAGAACCCAATTTTGAACCAGAATAGGAGGAAGAACATGATTTTGACCCAGAACAAAGGGATACACAATACTTTTCTCAATATGATGTTGAACCAAAAAATGAAGCAGGGCCTTCTCAAACACCACCGATGAGCCCCTAAGACGATTTATTGCAATAATTTGAGGAAGGGATGGCCCAGTTCCTTGCAAATTTGAGCACATATATACAACTTGAAGGATTACTTTATCAGAGCCTGAACAAGTCTCAATCCATAGAGGATTTTAGTCACACGAAAATTTTTCCTTCCCCAGAAGTTGCAGACAAGGTCGAGGAAGTGGACATAGGAGGAATTCATGAATTTGATAACTAGTCAAGTGACATGGTTATAGTGGAACATAGCCATGACAAGCACCAAGACCCCTCAGACACAAAGGGTATTAATAAACCTCTTCCTGCAAAGGATGCTTCTCAGAAGAAACAAGTGGCTAAAATAAAGTTAAGAAAGTTGAAGAAGAAATACCAGAAGCTTCAGAAAATGGTTAGGCGATGCATAGGAAATTAAAAGAAGCTGCAAATAAGGAAGATCTGAGCATTATTCTTGAGTTAGTCACTGTGGCCGCACAGACATAATTATTTGAAATTAAGGCAACAGGAACCCACACTAAAACTATTTCTACTCAGACGATAGCAACACAAACAAGATTTCACATAGATTTGATAGATATGGCTATTCAGACAGAGGGTTTACCCTCTCACAACAAAAGAATCCAGACTGAGTCTA
This sequence comes from Pinus taeda, assembly GCA_000404065.3. NCBI lineage: Eukaryota > Viridiplantae > Streptophyta > Pinopsida > Pinales > Pinaceae > Pinus > Pinus taeda. Next base: position 29,950 of record APFE030708465.1, read on the forward strand.
TTATTACTCAGACAATAGCCACACAGACAAGCTTTCATATAGATTTGATAGATATGGCTATTCAGATGGTGGGTTTACCCTCTCACAACAAAAGCACCCAGATAGAATAAATGTTCAATAACACTCCATCAAGCAGTGATCCTATTCTTCTAGAGTTACAGGAGGAGCTGGTACAAGCCCAACTTGCTTTAACAAAATGTAAGAAGGATACGGTTCCTCTGCAAAAGTACTAGGAACTGCAGAAGCAATTCAATGATTTGTCCATAACTGAGGATGAAACTTCTGCTAAGTCAAGGCAGGAGGAAGAAAAAATGAGGAAAGCAAAATCCAAGCTAGATAAGGTTGTGGGTCAGGTTGATGTTATTTTCTCTTTATACTATGATGTCTTATCTTGCAGATCTCCTACTACAAACTATGCTCTTTTTTTATTGGAAAGATATTTACTATTGAAGATTAAAGTTGTTAAGGCCGGAAAGTCAATTGAATTGAAGACAATTGAAGAATTCATAAAATGTTGTAATGAGCATGGGATAAAAGTCCAATGTCTTCTCTCTAAACTTTATTTGCATAACTTTTTATTAGACATGGTAGTGGATAACAATCCTAGCCCTTTTATTGGGGACATTCAATTCCAAGACTTCATTTCCTTGTCAATGAACCAACTTAAGTGGTCCATCGCTTATAACACATTTCAAAGGAAAGATAATGGACTAGATTTGTGGGTAAGGGGTGAGCCTACTCAAACCTTGCATCTTTTTTTTAGATACAATAGTTTCATGAAGTAGGGAGTAATTAAGAATCTTGGGCCTATACATAAATAAATTATGCAAGAAGAAAGGGTGTATTTCTTATCCATACAAGAAAGTTCCTTACTTTCATCCAAACAGAGGTGGATAGTCTCCACCAATAGTGTCAGGAACAGAGAACCATTTGGCTACAAGAATTTTAAAGTTGTTGTAGGCCATTTTGTCACATACAGTAATATTATCTTGAGGGAAGGACCCCATTGGCTAGGATGTCGATTTATAGCCCTATTATTTGGTACCCTCCTGAAGGATATTGTTATGATTACGAGCTACCTGACGATCATGAGGGGATGACCTTTGCAAATTTAATACAAAAGAACAGTTTTAGGTTGTATAAGGAAAAAGTCTTCCCTACTTACTCTTTAACTGCATTACATAATAACTACTTATTTTCATGAGGACATGAAACAAGGTAAGAAGGGGTGTATATTGGGTTGTGCAACAGGTTTAAATTTACCCTTGATTACATTATCTTTTTCCTCCTTTTTATGCACTTGTGCCATGATGTAATAAGATTTTGATAGAATTTAGATAGAAAGTGAATAGAATCGCTTTTGATATGATTTGGTTGTCAAAACTAACTTTCGTTGCATTTTATGTAGAGACTAGTGAATGGGACAATTGTTGTTCAATCTATTGAACAACAAAGGCTAAACAAGGAGAAAAGAGTGTGTCTTGTGCGATCAAGTTGGGAAAAGAATCAAGAGGATTAGCGCAAGATGGAAGATTGTCTTATAATAGTATTTGGTCATGAATTCCTCAGGATCTCCTGATCTAGAGGAATCACAATTATCGCTTTTCCTCTTTGACTATAAGAGGGGAAAAACGAATAGAATAGAACAACTTTTCCCTTTTTACTTCGACTATAATTATAAGAGACAAAGGATTAGTCTAAAGAAAACATTATTACTATAATGACATTCAGAGTTAATGAGTAATATATAATTTGTGTTTCATTTTGTTCACGATGTTCTGAGTAACTAGGCAATAATCATTAGTGGCTTGGGCCCGGTCACTGGTGGATTTCACTGCTTTTCCCTGTGTTATATTTTTACCCTTTCACTGCAAGTCTAATTAATTTGTTTTATAGTTTTACGATTGATCTATTTGATATATAAACCATTGGTGTTGAGTTTGTGCAATCCACACGTTATTTCTTATCTCTTTTGATTAGTTTCATTTATTTGTATCGTAGATTGATTTAATTATTAGATAAGAGTTATTTCTTGTTAAGTGAGAGCTAGAGTATTATTGGTTAGATCAGATGCATTATTGTTTCTATTCGATTGAAAGAGCTCTATTACCACTACAGTGCACTCAGTTGATGTGCTTATGGCTTTTATTTGAAATTAGAACTTTTTTATTAAGATTGAGTTTTGATGCTTGAATAGTTTAAATTCTTGGAAGTTACAGGTTTGGTAGTTTACGGTTTGATCTGTTTACTCTTGTATTGAAATCAATAAGTTATTTTAGAGCATTTCTCTCTATACATCCAATGATTTCCATCACTTGTACATACTGTGTACACTCTTAAAACAAAAAGAATTGCCTAGGTCAATAATTAATGTGAGGCATTTAGGAGTTCTAAAAGACATCTTATATGAGCCCAACAATACCTAAAACCCGTGTGACTGCTTTAGTTCCATCACAACCTCAACACGAACCCACTGCTATTGCAAAAGCATCTGGATAGGGAGGCAATGCTAAGAGGAAAGCACCTAAAGGCAAGGCTTCCCAAGCTCCTCTAGCCCCTAGGGCCCCAAAGCCATCATCCCCGTGCGCTTTTTGTAAAGTTGATGGGCATGGCACCAATAATTGTCCTGAACTTCCTCAACTTAAAGCTTTGGTTGATGAAGCATTACCTCAGTCAAACATCCTAGAAGTTCATGTTAACATGTCGAGCCCACCAAAGAAACTCAAAATGATGAGCAAAAATCACCCTTTTGCCCTGTGTGATCATCATGGTCACAATTCCCATTATTGCCCTCGTCTCTATGAATTTCATGATTTCCTTGAAATACTTCACGAATATGAGCCCACTCATAGTGGAATCACTACTCCTCTACCCATGGATTCCAGTACCACTAGTCAACTAGAATAGGGGGACTCTCATCCCACCATCGTGATCCCTCCCCCAAATTTCAAGATGATAGACACCATAGGCCATATCCTTTAGCTATCATCATCCTTGATTTTCTCATAGGAAAACCTTTCTGACGTTTCTACGTGTACTTATATCGAACCACTTTTTATAGAATCCGAGGTCCTAACATCATAGATCATCAATCTACCAACTCATTGTCTACCATTCAAGATGATGTGTATGTGAACTTTCTTTCTCAGTTTGATGCACCAGGTAATGTTGCCGCATCATGTAGTCAACCTTCCTCCCATCTGCAAATATTCCATTCTAATGAGGATACCATGGAAGCTATGTCTAACCCAAATTACCCTCACACATAGATAAGGGGGCATATTTTTGGACGATTCTGAAGGCCATTTCCTTCCTAATCCTCGTAGTGCACTCTACCTCAAGAAATGTCATTCATAGCATATCAATTTGATTTGTGTGTCTTTATTTGTGCAATAAGTTAGGTAGATTACATCATCTCATTCGTTTTCTTTTCACCTTTCAAATGGATCCATCATCCACACTGTATATTGGTCATGCCAACGATGTGAGTTGCTTCTCCCGAAATCTAGCCTCGGTAGCATGGGCCATTTTTACCTCCTTGCATACATTAGTCCTTTCAAATGGCGTGTGCATTGGATGTGCTACCAATAATCATGTCGAATATGATATAGTGATAGGTTTGTTAGTTGATTCCCTTGCTCATAGCATCCTTTATCTTCATGTTCCTTTAGATTTCTTGCTACTTATCATGCAACTAAATGGCGTGTATCATGTGCATAACCAAGTCCTATTTAGAAAATATCTACAAGTTAGGTTGTTGGTACGTGAATTTGAAACCATTACGTTTAGTCATGTTCCTAGAGCCCAAAATAACTATGTAAATATCATTGCAAATAAAAATTCTAGATTTGCATTTATCACATATATACTACAAAAGACAACCATAAATATAACACATGGTGAACCATTATCGTCATATAAAATGCATCATCATATTATGTATCACATAAAACATAAATGTGTTTGCAGTCCACCTCTTAATACATATGATATGCCAATAACATACTGGGGGGCACATAGGCCCCCACATCTCCTTCTCATACTTTGGAGGATCTCATGCCAAGTTGAGCCAAGATGCTTGAATCCCTTTTTTAAGCATTCAGAACACAATGGTGTTCCACAAATTCCTTCTGCTAGGGGACATCATTCCCACCTTCGCATACTAGATCAGTTCCCTATATCACATGTGTTTGCAGGCAGTATCCCATGCTTGGTGGAATTATGATTTTCCCCTGGCCATATTATCAATTGAGTCTCAGCCTAGATCCCACCGAATCTAGGTATGGTCGATTTTCCTCCCATTCCTTCGATAGTTCGTCCTACTAGCCTCCCTGGCTAGCCATATGAACATCGCATACCGTAGACGTTTGATACCATATCTTCAAATATTCTACTATATGTCTAGATAGTCCCCATGTTTGACTTAGTGGGTAAGGATGATTCTATACCTCCTCTAGTAGGTCATTCTCGTTTTGAATTCCCTTAATTTTTCACCAGGAACCATCATTCCAAGAAGAATTAAGGCCATCCTTAGAAAGGTATGGCCACTTGCCTAAAATTTGTAGATCCCAATTCCGATGGTTGGTTTGTTCGCTATGATCTCCATAAGATTGAGGGCCTTCTCCTCCTCTCAAATTGGAGGAAAAATTACATTGTATAGGAAAATCCACAGTTTTTTCTATTGCACATTGTGACCAAACTATATCTCCATTTGATAAACCATCAAAACCATTAGAAATATCTCATCGAGCACTATAATGGGTCTTCCTAAGTTTTTGATGATTTGACAACTCACCAGGAAGTCATTTTTCCAAGAAGGTTCACTTTGTCACCTCTCAAAATCATATTTCTTCATAAAGAGACACCTATACTTTGAGGACCACCTCCTCTTAATACTTATCATACTATGTGTCAATTTTCATCATGAGTAACCATCATTTACTCATGTGTTCATGGTCCCCACCAGGCCTATTATGTGTGGCAGCATCATCGAGTCACCTTTAATAAGAGAATGCAATATGAGCCACCCTTATATCCATGGAGCTTATTCCACGTCCCATTCTATCATGTCATAATATTCCATCCATATTTTCCTACCATTCATCCCGTGTTTCCCATTTTGGCCTCAAGTCATACTGTCCCCATCCCCTCCAAAGTTGAGTCAGTCATTGCCAGGTCAACCATGCACTTTATGCTCTGACAAGGGAAGCCATCTACTTGTCGCTCAATACCACTTTCCCCCATTATCCCCGGTGTCATTACATCAGTCAAATTACTATTTTCCTTCATGCCTTAGTTGAGGGTCCTCATTGCATCACCTATCATTGATCATATTCTGTCGAAATCAACTCATTTATTCCAGAATAATGTCATAGATGTCGGTGTATCTTGGTTCCAGCTCCCATCCTTGTTCAATGCCTTGGATCAAGTACAGGGACTCATTATTTCCCTTTCACTTCATTTTTTCATGTTCATGATTCATACACTTGATGGTCCAATGGTGCAGCAGATTGTACCAGTGATTCCCAGGTGTGTGTAAGATGTTTCAGACCTTATGAGGGTGTGGCCCTTCAGGTATTCACCCACATGCCTGGATGCATTCCTATTATGCTACAGCCTCAGGTTCAATTCTGTAGAGTTGATGGGTTGGGTTCCCACCAATCAGAGTGTCCATAGCATGCATGTCTCCTTCAGATTATCCATTCAATTTTACAGACCTCTTCCTTTTTTAGCAGGGCTTCTCTGGTTGTTCTAACCTACCTCCCACCCATTTTTTGAGGGAAGGGACTTTGTATCTCATGTACTCAGATATTATTGTATTTAGTTCTGGTTCATATTTTTCCAGGTGCATTATGTATATCAAACACATTGTATTATTTTCTAGCTCTGTTATGCCAGCATTTCGTGTCCCATTCAACATCTACTTCATTGCTTATTGTTATATTTCTGGGCGAACCATTATTTTTTTACTAAGTTATCTCGACGGGTGTGGGTATGCGTCCCCCACCTCATTGAGGTTCGGTACCACAACATAAAAGGAGACTTACATTAGACTTGCCCCCTTTGTCCCTATCCTCTTTCAATTCAGCTTGGTTGGTCTCTCTCTCTCTCTGACTCCCCTGTGTTGTCTAGTGATTGTGTCTTTACAATGTATTTTAGTCATATGTTTTTCTCCTAATACTCGTACGTTGGGTTTAATCTATTATCACCAAAAAATTGATCATCTAGCCTAGTTTACTACATGGATCGAATTACACCATGTAAAGCCAATTTTACCATAGTAAAATTGCTTTCACTGTGAGAAATTACTTAATAAACCACCTTTGTTAAGTAATTTATAATTAAACCCATGAAGAATAATTAAATAAATAACTATTGATTTGGTTTTCTTCTAGGAATAATTAATTAAACCATTTTTCAATTATTATTCCTTGTCATATTTGACCCAATCATGAAAAATAAATAGATAAATCATTAATTATCTTATTTTTCTGTAAGAATAATTAATTAA